>JAJIZL010026004.1:147800-188751 GCA_023969395.1 Amblyomma maculatum
ACTTGCCATAATAGTGTCACGAATCCAGGAATATACGTAAGCGATGAGAGGGCAGACACACAGCCAATAGTGAAGATTTCCGTCTAGAAGAAGCGCATGAGAGTCTCTAACGTTTTTGCCTTTCAGGTGCTACATGAAAACACCAGGTGGCATTATTTTCCCTCTCTAAAAAAAGCGCATGCTCACAGAAAGAAAAGCTCAGGAGCGGAAGCAGGCCTTTTAGCGGGTGAGATATGGCTCCATGCGAAGTACATGCACTACATCAGTCGAGCACTGTCGACTAGAAAGCGGCACAGTTCCGTCTGAAGGAAACTAATGTGCAACGTAACGCTCTCAAGTGTCCAAAGTAGCGGTTGAAAAGTTATGCTAAAAGACCTGGGCGGCGGGCAGGTATTCACACCAGATTTTGTCATCGGGCAGGAACGTTACAGGTTGTTGTCGGTCGCTATATCGGCGCCCATCTGTTGGTGTTTCGTAGTGTGAGTATGGGGGATTTGGCGAACTTCATCAGCGTTGTTGGTCAATTCTTTTTCGTTAGCGGTAAGGTACTGTTCATCCGCCGCACGCGGCACCATAACGTCGAGCATGGACTACACATAGCGACCGTATACTAGGCGAAACGGGGTGAATCAATTTGTTTCTTGGATAGCCGCGTTGTATGTGAAAGTTACATAAGGCGAAATCTTGTCCCACGTTTTATGCTGCACATCTACGTACATGGCGAGCATGTTCGTTATTGTTTTGTTTTCTCGCTCGGTGAGATCCCTAGACGGGGGATGGCACGCAGTAGCCTTTCTGTAATGTGTATGGATTGGATTAAAACATTTTCAAGTCGCGCTGCACATTCCTTGCAAAGGTCAATGATGACATATGAAGGACCTCCGTGCCGGAGGACAATCGGCGTCATGAAGAATTGTGCTACTTCGGATAATGCTGCACGCGGTACCGCCATAGTTTTCGCGTAACGTGTCAGAGAGTCAGTTGTCACGATACTCCACTGATGGCAAGTTAACGATAGAGGAAAAGGGCTGAGAAAGTCCATACCAATTTGGTCAAATGGTGCTAGCGGTGGGGGCATAGGCTGCAGGAAATCCGCTGGCTTCATTGTCTTGCACTGCTGGCACGGTGTCTTACGTCGCTGGTATCTTGCGCCGCTGGGCGGTGGCAGCAAGTTCGGGCTTGTACTATGTCTGGCGCACTCTGTAAAAAACCCAAGAGTCCAGCGGTGGGCGCATCATGGCGAGCATGAAGGATTTCGTAGTGGAGATCTGCATGGGTGAATAAAAGGAGGCTCGGTTACTGTTGCCGGCGCTTTTCTTTTAGAGGATTCCGTCGCGTGTACAGAATGATGACACGTTCTTAGCTAACAGTCTGGATACTGTAGAATCGGGACCCTCCAGATGATCGACCACAGGTTTTAGATCTGCATCAGCCCGTTGCCGGGCCTTTATATCAGAGTTGATGATGCCATGAAAAGGGACGTTTCGTCCGTACCGTCATAGGCCGACTCCACGGTTGCTCGAGACAGCATGCAAGCATATTCACGTTTACGTCCAGATTTATAAACTATAGAGTAAAACCATTTCTGCGTAAGGAGGCTCCGCCGTTCAAGACGCCCTAATGGGTCTCGGAGATTGGCCAGCCAACAAAAAGCATGATGGTCTTTGACAACTTTAAATTCGCGGCCATAGAGGTAAGGTCTGAAAATTCATTGATGCCCGAATGACGGCGAGGCACTCCCTTTCGGAATTTGAATAGTTCTACCCTGCCAGAGAAAGGGTGCTGCTGACAGATGGATCACTTTTTCCTCACCTTACTAGTGCTCGACAATTACAGCACCTAGACAAACGTTGCTGACTTTGGTGTGGATTGCGGTGTCGCGTCTTCTTCGAAGTGTTCAAGAACAAGGAGATTTTACAGGCGTTGGCATACAGTGCCTCCTACGGCCCTACAGACAGAAAAAACGGACATTATCACGCCCTAAAAACGTCGGACTACTATTTTATGGTAGGAATGGGAAAGTTGGCTGCAGCGGCTCTCTAGTCAGGGTCAGGCCGGACACCATCAACACTATCCACATGACCGAGAAATTTCAGGTGCTGATATCCAAAGTAGCACTTTTCCGGTTTGAGTGTGAAATCACCCGAAAGGAGAGCATCCAGTACTGTTCGCAGTCATCTAAGATGCTTGTCAAATGTTTTTGAAAACACGACGATGTCTTCCAAATAAACCAAACAGGTTTTCTATTTAAGACCAGCAAGTATAAAGTCCATCATTCGCTGGAACATCACAGGCACTGAACACAGACTGAAAAGAACTACTTTAAATGTCTGTGAGCCATCGGGAGCGAGAAAGTCTTATTCCGATCACGTTCATCAATTTTTATCTACCAATATACACATTTGCAATCTATGAAGGAAAATAACTCGGCGTTGCGAAGTGGTTAAAGCTAATCGTCAATACGAGGTTGTGGATATAGGTCCTTTTTGTGTTGTCATTCAGTCTTCAGTAACAAATGAAAAGCGCAGCGTGTCATAATTTTTCCTAACCAGCATCACAGGCGATGACCATGGACTTATAGACGGTTGAAAACCACCAGTGTTAAGCATTTCCTGGACTTGTGTTCGGATCGCCTAAAGTTGTTTGGTCGAAAAGCGATATGGTTGTTGTTGAAAAGGCCGGGTATTGTCAGAAGTTAAGATGCGATGCTGGGTGATAGAGGTTTGCGGACTTTCGATAATGAGGCAAAGAACTGCGAGGAGTCCAGCAGTAAGTCAAGCAGGACGCGTTGCTGATAGGCCGAAAGATCACTGCTAACACCGATGTGGTCGGGAGTACTCGGAACATCAATGTCGGGCGCAAGGCATTGTGAAACTTCGCTAACCGTTCGGCGAACGCGATGGCAGTAGAGCGATAGAGGCGGCGAGATTCACACGTGAATTTTGTAACGAGAATTTCAGCGAGACTATTGCTCAGAATAATTATGTTTCGAGCTGCACAGATGCCACGAGAAAATAAAAGCGAACCGTTACTTTCACCAGTCATCCGCCCGTCACGTAGGCCGTCACACACAGCGCTCACAAAAATGCTGGAACTAAGAGGTACCGGCACACACGCGGCTACAACTCGTAGGGCGTATGTATCATTGGTCATCAGTGAGGCTGGCAGCCGTTTTCTCCGGTGAGGATGAGACCATTCGCTGGCGTATATCTATGATCGTTCCATATTGCGTCAGAACATCCACACCACGATGAAATTCACGAGAATATTCCCGGAAAATGTCGAAGGTTACAGTACACGTTGACGCTCCAATCTGCATTCTAGTCGTGCACTGTCGAATGGGGGTTTTTGATGGTCCCATCTGTGCGTACCTGAGTGCTACACAATCGTGTTATTACCATCTCAAGATGCGCTGCCATTTCCCAACTAAAAAAATTGAAGTCTGCTGCGGTATCCACTAAAACGCTGACGTAATGACCACCGATACAGACAGGAATGTCCAGCGATAACTGATTCTTAGAACTGAATTTATTCATTGCTGCTCCAAAATCCCTCTCTCCTCTCTTTAGGGTACATGTAATCGCGGCAAGTTACTTGTTAAGGGTGATGGTCGGCGTGGGGAAGGGGACCTGGATTGTTGGCGTGTCATCGGGAGGAGATCTTGTTCGAGGTTATCTTAGATGTCACGAGGTAGTTGACCGAACGTGGATCTAGGCGTGTCGGCGGAAAAACCCTCCACTCCGAGTTCCCGATACGGCACCACCGTAAAATGTGGCCAGGTTCTCGATAGTGATAGCAAAGACGCCGGTTGCCAGAGAAGGCCCGCCAGACCTCCCCACTCCGTACGCGTGACCGCGGTGGCCGCTTATAACACGTTGGCTGCTTTACGGGAATGGAATGCGTTGGCTGCTGGACGGGCATGCACTAGGTTGGTCGCACCTGGGGTAAGACAGATAACGTAGCTTGAACTGGAGCTAGGGGTCGGAGGACGTCACCGTATGTCTGAAGAGGATAGACAGGAACAGGCGAACTTTGAGCTTAAGCCATATGCAGTGATGGCCGCGTGACTTGCTGAATCTCTTCGCGGATGCCATGTGCGATAATTGCCTCTGGGTTGGAATGTGCCACAGACCTTCTCCAGTTCCTCGCGCACAATTGCAGGAATAAGACTGCGGAGGTGATCAGTGTTGCCTACAACAGCTGTAAGAGGCTCCGCAGCAGTCGTAGCGTGAATTGGTGTGTTGTAGACAGCCGAGAGCTGGAGTAGCGGCTTTTCCTTTTTGACTCCCTCAGTTAAAATATAGGTAACAGTAGCTTAAAGGCTACGCACAAAACCAGCAAAATGCTCTTCTTAAATCTCATCATCAGGTCGCACAGCTTTCTGTCTTCATAAATGTTTGCATCCGCAAGTTGAAAGAGTTTTGTCATGTCTTCAACATGCATGATGAGGGACTCGTTTGGCATCTGTATTCAGGATTGAAGAGCCCGTTTTGTTCGTTCGCGCCTATCCAGGCTGACATGTGCCTCTTGGATAAGACGGCGGAAATGAGACCACGATGTTAATATGCATTGTCGTTTCTGGTACCACGTCAAAGCATGATCCTCCAGAAGAAAGCGTTCGGTAGTTTTAAATTGCTATTTATTATAGGATGCGACTCCTTCGAACTGATTGAACCAGTCCTCCACGTCTTCGCGCGGAATGCCATGGACCGACTTCGGCGCTTGGGAACTCTGAAGGGTGTACAAAGGAGTACCCTTGCATCACTGCAGTAGCGCTTTGCGGAGCTGGCAGGAGGTTCGTTGTCGAAGTGGACTCTGTTTCGGAGGAAGGCCCAAGTTTCTCCAGCTGACGCGATGCACTTGCATGTCCGCAGCAAAAGCTTAGCGTCATTGGTTCGAAGAGGGGAGTGCTACATTGAGAGGCCAATCATTCAGCAGCTCCACCAGAACTGTCACGAAGGCAGGAATCTACCTGAAACGGTAAGAGGGCGCCTTCACAGAGTCAAGAGCCCCAGCTAGAAGACGAAGCTTGCGAGTGTAATTTGTCTTTCAGGTATTACCTAAAACGACAAAGTGGCAATATCCAGTTCAAGTCCAGTGTCTTTCGTCTTTGTTTCCCTTTTCGTACGTCCTAGGTGATTAGCGCTGTTGTAAAAAATGTGAGAAAAAACTGCCTTAAAATTGGCAGTTCTTTGGAGAAACCAAGCTGGCATTTTCTGTTATCATCATTTTGTAAACGAATCAGGAGATCAGGATGCTTTTGCTGCCTATGTCGACGATTGCCATTTGCAAGATTAGCTGTTGTACTAAGTGTTACACAGGTCCGGAAGGCTCCGAAGCAGTTTACAGAAGCTCAGTGGCTACCATCAACACCTAAGTGAATAGGGGAGCACCTGTAGTTATCCAAATCGAACTGGGAAAAATTAATTATATTCGATAACCTCTTAACATACTAATATGAATGCGCTTGAGGAAATGGCAAAATTCGCTTTCGACGAATAATGTGCCCGCCTCCAAATTCAGAGCTACTCACTGTAATAAAACATCAACCCCTTCGGCCCTGTCGGTGACAACTGACACCGGACGAAAAATGATACCGCCACGCAAAGAAACCGAAACAAAAACTGGCAATTCTTCGCGCGAAATAAAGCCTGGACCCACCTACTACCATGGACATCAGTATTATCGCGTGTTCTCGAGCGCTAAATTCACGGCGAAGAAGCGGGGATATCTTGGCGAACGTGGAGCCTGGTGAGTTGCAATTTTCTGCAATTGTATCTTCGTAATTCCATTGGATTAGGCGCCCACTCTTTTGTATGTTGTGCCTTAGTAGTAGATTAGTGAGAAGGCGCTGGAGTTTTAACGCGGTAGCGTTAAGGAGCTCGTGTCGCAGAAAAGCCGGTGTCGTCGGCGTCGGCGGCGTTGGCCGTGAGCGATAAATCCCGGCATGCACTTCATAAATGAAAAGCAACTTCCAAGATCGGTTGGGTGGGAATCGAACCAGGGTCTCCGGAGCGTGAGACGGAAACGCTACCACTCAGCCACGAGTTCGGAAGCGGTACAAAAGCGCTTCTAGTGAATGCGGTGTTGCCTTAGAAACGTGCCGTAGAACGTTATACTGCGGTGTATATCGGTAATTATGAGCATGCTACTTACAGATGTCACAGTTACACGAGTAGCGAAGTACGTTTCCGCTACATTTCTTCTGCGCTCTGCGCACATGCAGAGCCATCTTGCGGCAAACACAGAAGAACCCCTCCTCGCAATGTGCGGCGCTGCCCCGACACGTGGCGCGCCACTCTCCCCCGCCGTGCACCCTCACGGGTTGTAGAATCAAGCGTCTTTCCTTTGTTTATATCACTATCTTCGCTCACCCGCTTCTCCTCTTCGGGCCGCGCGGCTACCGGTGCGAGGATGCCCCAATACCCTTACGTGTAATAAGTTTTCTCGACGAGATGCAATAACGCTATCGCGTTCCACTCTTGAAGGCGAAGCTTCAGCGTCCTCGAAATGTTTTGTTCACACATGCAGCTTTTTTGCACCGGCATAATTGGTTCACAGGAAGGGAAAGGTGCAGTATCTGTCACCCTTGTGTCTGTGGATACCTGAACCGCGGCCTAAGGGAAGGGAGGAAGATGGAAGCTCAAGTGGAAAGAGAGTAAGAGGAGCCGTAGTGGAGGGCTACGGAGTAATTTCGACCACCTGGGGATCTTTAACGTTCGTTGACATCGTACAGCACACGGATGCCTGCACACGGACGCCTCTTCGTTTTGCCTCTACCGAAACGCAGCCGCCGAGGTCGGGTTCGAACCCGGGAATTCCGGACAGTAGTCGGGCGTCTTACCGCTGTACCACCCCGGCGGGGCAGCGCACCGGCATGCTTTTGTCATGTACAATTTTGACACCATCAGGGCTCAACGGTTGCAAATGGCGGTGCCCGAGTCGATTGTGGCGCCTCTTTTAGAGGCGCAATATCTGAGTGACTGATGACGCAGTATGTTAATTGCATTATTTATTACCTGTTAATAACTACCAGCTATTAATATTTATAAATAATATATAACTAAAATTGACCTGCTATAAAATGATATTAATTATCTTCACTTTTACCATTGCAGGCTTCGAAAATGCCAAGAATGGCAGAAAACAGGCCTGTCTAGGATATAAGGTTTCATCAGCTCCGACATTTTCCACTTCACGATCACACGAGAGAAAGTAGGTGCAAGATGGAAGGCTGTGCAGCAGGAACCCTTTAATGTGCGAGAAATTTAAGATTCACCTGTGCCTAACAAAGTCGCGAAATTGCTTCAGGGGTTTTCATATGCATGTATAAGATATCCCTTTGATCACTTTGACCATTTTGAATTGCCTTATGTATTTTTGAATAAAGTTTCTAAATCTTTCACTTTGCAACCGTTGAGGCCTGCTGTATGGTTTTGACACTCTGTAAGTAATGATGTTATGAAGTTGAAATTTTTTGCTGATGGAATTTAGGCCCCATACAAGAAAAAACGGTATTGTAAAAAATCTGCAAGGAAAATAAAAAAAAAAATCAGGGCTGAAAGGATTAAAATTGTTATGAATTATTTCAACCAACATAGTGTGTTAGCTTTATTTTCCCAGGTAGCATATGCGACCGGCCCGATATCGGAAATTGATTGGCGACGTCTGGTCCGCCAGTGGCCCTGCGTTGCCGATGCGCTACCAATAATAGTACAGCCATGCGATAACATTGACCACTCTTACACCAATGATTTACATATTCCCCCACGATTGGCAATCATGGGCTATCAAATGGCAATAATGACCTTGCATATAGAAATGCTTGCCAACATTGTATGCACAATGATATATGATGGCCAATATTACCCAGCCATCGGCAATCTCTTGCCAATAATTCCCTAATCATGATATACATTGGTAAAGATTTTCCTGCCTGTATATAAGGCTTGTCGACATTGAATATAGCTTGGCACTCAATGGTCAATATCATCCCGCCAGTCTTAGTAGCTTGCCAACATTCAATTCATCTTCATTTACAGTGGCCGATATTGCCCGAGTGGTGGCCACTGGCTAACATTGGACATATCATGGCATGCATCGGTAAATATTGTTCAGCCAGTATTCATGGCTTCTTAACATCGAATATATCTTGGCATGCATTGGTCAATATCCCTCTGCCAATTATGACGTGTTAAAGGTCCCCTGAAAGGGGTCACTAAGAAGGGTAAACAACGCCATAACACTAATAGATATTGAACCACCCATCATTCTCCCGCAAAAATCTTCGATCTAGCTTCTGCAACACCAGAGATATCGGCGATTAAAAATGACCCTTCCAATTTTCCCTCTCAACTCGTACGCCGAAGGGAGCTATACAAAAATAAAGAATACAAGCAAGCTCAAAGCTCTGCCCAGAAAACGTCACTTCCACGAACTTCCGGTTGCCGCGCGCTCGCTCGCTGGCGTACTCGCGTCAACTCGTCCTCCTCGCACACGCCTGAGGAGTTCGCCAGTTCAGCGACGGTTAGGTAAACTGCGAACCCGTGGTTAGTCTGTGTTACACGGCGGACCAAACCATAGTTACACCACTAACCGCAGTTATCGCAAACCGAGCTTGGTGACCTCGTTTTGCGTCGTTCACCGAGGTTATGACGGCATCTCTTGACGGAGACTACTCGTCGGCGTCCGAGTGCGCGAAACGTACGAGCGGGTCTGCTTCACAAAGTTATTCATTTGCGCACTGTATCACGTTTACGATCGATGTGTAGAATGTGGTGCCGCCCGACGTCTTCGATTACGGACGACAGCGCAGCGACTGCCTGCTGAAGCCTTGTCTTTCCTGAAGTATCGTTTGAACGGTTTGTTGCTGAGCAGAACGTCAAACAATGCGCGGCCTAAGTACACGAGTTTGCAACGCTTGCAGCACAGGATGACGCGAGCATGCTGAGGTACGTTACACAATTACCGCGGGGGTGGGGCTCGCGAGCGCGGCGAACGACGGCGCCGTGTGTGACCGTAATTAGTCGTCGCTAGGCCTGAATTGTTTCGCTTCGAAGCCGCGGCGGTCGACGCTTTGGAACATGATCAACGCTGTCGTAAATCGTCTACTTATGAAACTGCCTTATAGTGAATCTTATTCTGCCATAGTAAAATAATTCTAGGATTAACTCTGCCGACGCATTAATCGCAGAGCTAGTACGAGCAGATCGGATCAGCCGAAATGCACTAGCGGCCGCTGGCTTGAGCAGAAACTTGCTTGTATCACGGCTATCGCTCTAACCAGCAATTTGTTGCTGATGAGCGACCCTCACGAGGGCTTCATACTTGATATTCGGCTCACTATTCCAGACGCTAACAAATTTAAGCACGCTTTATTTCGGACATCGGTGCTAACGATCCGCCGTGTCGTTCGCGAACGGTATGCGGGAGGAGGGGCCACAGCGGCGGTGTTTAGGGCGGTCGACGAGGTGCTGCCCTCGTGCGGTGCTGGACCGTGCTGTTGACGCCTCGTCGGACGACAATCCGGTACTCCTGAAACCACGTTATATAAATAAGACATTTGTAAATGCAGCTTCGCTCTGCCGATCCCTGCGTCGCTTCGATTGTTGTACTTGATGGGCAAAGTTTAGGCGGCCGATAAGGGCGGCGAGCTGTGTAACAGCCGGCACAGAGTTCGAGCAGCGCACGAGCAGACGACTTTCGAAGCTACCGGAAGTGTGTCCGTGACGTCATAGCTGCAGTGGCCACAGCGAATTGCAGCTTCTAGCAAGCCTTGCCAGTCAACTCACCCGTGACGTCACGGGTAAAGGAAATAGTTTCATGCGACACCGCCAAGCGACATGCTCTCTGCCCGCGAATTTCAAAAAACGCTGTTTTAAAAAATTAATAATAAATCGCTGGCTTTGTTCCAAGGAGTTATACTTTGCGTTAATGCTCAAAAGGGTTTGTTCTACACACTGAACACATTTATCAGTGGCTTCTTGGGGTCGTTTCCGTGGACTTTTAATGGTAAATATTGTCCTGCCAGTACAGCTAATACTGTGGCAGAACCAGCTTCCTCCTCTTCTGCTTATTCCGCCAAACCTCATCCTCCTCCAGTAAGGACCGCGGGAAGTGCGGGACAATATTATATAATAATATTAATAATTAGTTCACAGGAAAGGAAAGGCGCAGTATCTGCCACACTTGTTTCTGTGGACACCTGACCCGTGCCGTAAGGGAAGGGAGGAAGGTGGGAGGTAAAGTGAAAAGACAGAAAGAGGAGCCATATTGCAGGGCTACAGAGTAATGTCGACCACCTGGGGATCTTTAACGTGCGCTGACTTCGCACAGCACACGGATGCCTCTTCGTTTCGCCTCCATCGAAACGCCGCCGCCGCGGTCAGGTTCGACCCCGGGTTCTCCGGCACAGTTGTCGGGTGTCTTACCACTGCACCACCCCGGCGGGACGCCAGTGTAGCTGGCTTGTAGTCATTTAATATATCTTGGCACATATTGGTTATTGTTATACTACCTGTCAGTGCTTCCCAACAATGTATACTTTTTGTTCCAGTGGGCAATATTGCCTAATGAGCTGTGGCGACTGACCAGCATTGCGCCTCTCATGACATACATTGGCGAACATTGCAATGCCAATATTGATTGCTTGTCAGCATCGAATGTAACTTGGCATATACTGAGTGTCAATATCCTCCCGCCAGTCGTCGTGGGGTACAAACATTGTATATCTGCAACCACAGTAGTCGATGTGGCCCCGCCTGTTTTGGGAACTTTACAACAATGAATATGACTGGGTTATAGTGGTCGATATTGTCTACTGAATTTTGACAGCCGGAAAAACAATGCACATACCACGACATGTACGGGCCGGAATTGGCTTGCAGATATTACCGATCAGTTCTCAACCTGTATATTGTGAGCCTTCCGTGGATGTTCTTTAATTTGTACATGCCATGATCTTCCTCTTTCATTTGTACATACCATCATCATCGTCCCGCGGCGCCGGCTCCGGCACGCGCCTGGGTTTTGTCACCGGATTAAAACGCTAGACAAGGCATCGCTGGCCTTGCCGTCCCGACCTTGCCGTCTCAACCTAGCCTTCTTTCACAAGTGGTGGAGGTCAAATTCGATCCCCTTGCTGCCTCTCGCTGGAGCTACGTTCCGGTCGCCGTTTGGCAACTACCACCATAATCATCTCCACCGAGAGCAATCCCGACCCGGCCGGACCCTCTACCTCGGCTGCACCGATGCCTCCGACTCTGCCCACACGTCAACGCGACCCACCGCTGTTCGCTGGTCGTCGTGACGAAGACGTGGATGACTGGCTTGACACATATGAACGCTGCAGTGCCTATAACCGGTGGGACGATGCTTTAAAATTCCTCAACGTTTCGTTCTATCTAATTGAGGTCGCCAGAAACTGGTTCATTAATCGCGAACCCCACACTACTAACTGGGCCACTTTCAAACAGCAATTCCGACAATACTTCGCCGACTCGGCAGTTCGGACTGAGATCGCGAGAAACAAGCTCGCTTCCCGCCTTCAAGGTCCCGATGAATCATATGCGTCTTACACAGAGGCTGTTCTTGCACTTTGTCGGCGCATTAGTCCCACCATGACGGAACCCGAACGTGTGCACCACGTCTTAAAAGGGGTCAATGCTATGGCATATCACACCTTAGCTGCCCAGAATCCTTCAAGTGTTGACTCAATTATTACGACCTGTCAACGCCTCGACCAGCTGCAGTCCTCTCGATTACAGTCCGGCTTCGCAACTGGTCCGACCTCTGCTGACCTTGATCTGCGGGCAACGATTCGAGCAATCATCCGCGAGGAGCTTCAAGCCCTCACTCCTTTCTGTCGACATGGCTGCGATCATTCTTCCGCACCTCCTAATGACGCCGTTCTCCGTAACATGATTAAAGAAGAGTTAGCTACCATCAACCGCCCTATGACATCCGAACCTTCTGCAATCCGCCCAGCGCCGACCTACGCGCACGTCGCTGTATCCCCCCTTCTTTGGTTCCCCCGCCCCAACCAGCACCAACATACAATCACGTCAATGCAATGGCGATGGCCCAACCTACACAACCCAATTACGCACCTTGGCGTCCCCCCCGACCAGTCTGCTATTACTGTGGTATTAGAGGACATATATCCCGCTTCTGTCGTCGCCGCCTTCAGACCGAGCGCCGTGGTTACGACACCTTCGAATGCGACATGCCTTCAACCTCATATTATCAACGCCGGTCTTTTCCAAGCCCGCCTCGACGATCATCCCAACCTCCAGTATCTTCCTCTGAGCCTCGTGGGAACCATGTATCCCGACGCCGGTCCACATCCCCATACCGCCGCTCAGTTTCCCCTCTCCGCCCCGCAACCGCTCTCCCTGTCCGCCATCCGGAAAACTAAGTGTTGCAGTTTCTGGAGGTCAAACTGCACTCTGCAAACTTACTAAAAGTTCTCCTGATCGCCCGTATAACGTGATTGCTGTTATCGCTGAAGGTTTACCGGTTGAAGCTTTGATTGATACAGGGGCTGCAATTTCTGTCATTCACGCTGATTTCTGCTACCGTTTGAGAAAAGTGACAACCCCATATGATGGGCCTGAACTCCGTGGAGCCAATGACGTCCCTTTGCGCCCTTCAGCGAAGTGCACCCTACGAGTTGTTATCGACGGCATCCGCCATCATGTGCAGTTTGCTGTGCTCTCACCTTGTGCGCATCGCATGATTTTCGGATAGGATTTTTGTCAACCGCTTCAGCGTTAATTTCATGTGGTGACCGTGTTATCCATATATCAGACAGCGATTTTTCATCTGACTTTTCTGAACGACATCATCCCCTCGTTGCCGCCGCTGATACTGTTTTGCCTCCTCAGTGCGAAAAACTGCTTACTGTTGTTTCTGACCACATCACTGACGGGGACGTACTCATAGCACCATCATATAGTCATCTTGCACGCGGCATCGCCTTCCCGTCAAGTCTTGTTCGGTTCCACAACGGCTCAGCAACAGTAGCGGCCACTAACACTTCCCGTGAATCCCTCGCGCTCCCAAAAGGAACTTCTCTGAATTGTATGGTGGATGTTCAACCTTCTTCCCTGATAGTACTCACCGCCCCTCCGCCTCAGAAACGCGTTTCGTCAGACGTCTCACTTTCTGTTCTCGTAAAGACTATTAATCCTAAACTCCCGCCGAACCAACGCCAAGAACTGGTGACATTGCTTCGACACCACCAAGCCATTTTTGATGCCACTTCCACACCTCTGGGACGGACTAGTATTGCGCACCATCGCATCATTACTGAAGGTAACTCTATCATTCGCCGACGGCCTTATCGGGTTTCCCTCTCTGAACGAAAAGTAATTGAAGAAAATGTAAATGACATGCTCCATCGCAATATAATTCGTCCTTCAACAAGCCCATGGTCCTCCCCAGTAGTCCTAGTTAAAAAAAAGGACGGCTCGGTACGCTTTTGTGTTGATTACCGCGCACTCAACAAAATTACCCGCAAAGATGTATATCCGATGCCGCGAATGGATGACGCCCTTGCCTCCCTCCAAGGCTCCGAATATTTTTCGACCTTGGACCTTCGCTCAGGTTATTGGCAAATACCTATGCACGAGGACGACAAAGAAAAAACCGCTTTCGCAACACCCGATGGCCTTTACGAATTTAATGTTATGCCTTTCGGACTTCGTAACGCACCAGCGACGTTTGAAAGAATGATCGACACTGTACTTCGTGGCTTAAAATGGAGAACCTGTTTGTGTTACTTGGACGACATTGTTATCTTTTCGGCAACCTAAATGACCATCTCACGCGCCTGAATGAAGTGCTCACCTGTCTCGCTTCGGCAGGCCTCCATCTCAACACCAAGAAGTGCCACTTTGCACAGAAGGAAATTAGAATATTGGGACATCTGGTCAGCCATGACGGCATTCGCCCAGATCCTGAAAAAATAATCGCGGTCTTGAACTTTGCTCGTCCACAACAGACTACAGATTTGCGCAGTTTCCTCGGCCTCGCGTCCTATTTCCGGCGTTTTATAAGGCATTTTGCAACTATTGCTGCACCACCTCATGAGCTACTAAAAGCACGCAGCCCTTTCGTGTGGACTGAGCAGTGCGAAACTGCTTTTAATGACCTCAAACACGCCCTCACATCAGATCCTGTTCTTGGCCACTTCAGTGACAGCGCTCCAACTATCCTGCACACCGATGCCAGTGGTCACGGTCTTGGCGCTGTACTTCTGCAGCGTGATGCAACATCGCGTGAGAAAGTGATTGCCTTTGCCAGTCGGACTCTCACTCCAGCTGAGAAAAACTACACTATTACTGAGCAGGAGTGTCTTGCTGTCGTCTGGGCTGTCCAAAAATTTCGCCCTTACCTATACGGTCGGCACTTCACAGTTGTGACCGACCACCATGCTCTTTGCTTGCTGTCTTTACTCAAAATTTTGACAGGCCGACTTGGCCGCTGGATTCTACGTCTGCAAGAATACCATTTCGACGTCACTTATAAGTCTGGTCGCCAACACCAAGACGCCGACGCTCTTTCTCGCTGTCCACTTTCGGAATCGGCTTGCTCTTTTTCCCAATTCATTTCCACCTCTGACCAGAGCCGACCATCTCTTTGCCCGACGTATATCATAACCGTTTGTTTTGACGACTCTGAGAACAAGCACGCTCTCCGCTCACAGCAAGTAGCCGATGCCTACTGCCGTGCTATCGTCGACCGCCTTATCGGCGCTTCAGACCCTCCCAATGCTAGGCTTCGCCGACAGCTTCGCAATTTCAAGCTCGAAGATGGCATCTTACTCTGCTACGTGTATTGCCCTGATGGAACTCACTGGATCCCAGTCGTGCCGCGTGTGCTTCGCCCACGTATACTGGCGGCTCTCCACGATGACGCTACTGCAGGTCACCTTGGTTTTGACAAAACCTACGACCGCGTGAGAAAACGATTCTTTTGGCCTGTCTTATCTTCCACCGTTGCCAAATACGTCGCATCCTGCCCTCTGTTCCAACGTCGCAAACGGCTGACTTCATCCCCCGCTGGCCTTCTACAACCTCTTCCTTGTCCCACCAAGCCATTCGACCTAGTCGGCATCGACTTATATGGTCCCCTACCTCTCTCCTATGGGGGTAACCATTCGATTATAACAGCTGTAGACTACCTCACACGCTACGCTGAGACAGCACCTGTACCGACTGGTTCCGCTGAAGAAGTAGCAAATTTCTTTTTGCGATCAATTGTATTGCGTCATTGCCCTCCTCGGGTGCTCCTAAGTGACCGCGGTACAGCCTTCTTATCGAAAGTCGTTGCCGAACTTCTTCACGCCTCATCCACCCTTCATAAGACAACCTCAAGCTACCATCCCCAGACTAACAGTCTGACTGAGCGATTTCATCGCATCTTGTCAGACACGATATCAATGTACATCACACCAGATCATCGAAATTGGGACACTATTCTACCATTCGTCACATTCGCCTATAATACAGCAGTACAGCGTACTACCGGTTACTCTCCATTTTTCCTTGTTTACGGCCATCCTCCCACTACAATTCTCGACGCTTCCTTCTTCTCTACGCCCGCCTACTCCGCATCAGTACCTACCCATTTTTTATCTCGTGTGGCCAGATGCCGTCATCTTGCCCGCCTCAACACGGCAGCGTGCCAGCAAGACTCGCTATGATTCTACACATCGAGTGGTCTCTTTTCGTCCTGGTGACGAAGTACTGCTTTACACACCATTGCGCAGCCCTGGCCTTAGTGACAAATTCCACCACCGCTACGTAGGTCCCTATGAGATCATAAGCCAAACTTCTCCGGTGAACTACAAAGTGACGCCTGTTGATCCCCCCAGCTGATCGACGCCACCGTGGAACTGAAATTGTTCATGTGTCTCGCCTGAAACCGTTTGTGCGACGCGATGCATCGTTTAGGTACGAGCGGCCAGGCTGGCCGCTTCCGACCCCCCGGGCAGATTGTGTGAGCCTTCCGTGGATGTTCTTTAATTTTTACATGCCATGATCTTCCTCTTTCATTTGTACATACCATCATCATCGTCCCGCGGCGCCGGCTCCGGCACGCGCCTGGGTTTTGTCACCGGATTAAAACGCTAGACAAGGCATCGCTGGCCTTGCCGTCACGACCTTGCCGTCCAACCTAGCCTTCTTTCACAATATCCTGAAATATTTTTGTTGTCCCGAAAAATACTTTCATGGCCTTCGCGAGGTGGAATACGCAGCAGTTACAGACCCTACCATGTTTTATAAACGTCTGCAGCGTGATGCGCAAGGCGACTGGCGACTCATACCTCAAATGTTTAAGAATACTTCGTCGCCTTCCTCAATAAAATCGCAATAAAACAGGCGCATAATTGTTTTAAGCTGACTACTGTCGCTGCCTATGTATAGAAACGCAATACGGCGCAGTATACAAGCATACACACTTCTGCAATCTGCAGTAGGCTAGTAAGACGTAGCACCTTGAAAACCATATATACTATAGGCTGTCAGCACGGGTTAAATTGTAACGATTAGGTTTTACATCCGCATACTGAAAAGCTTTGTCCATGACTGAAAATAGACACATATATTCTTTATGTATGCACTATATTCCGTTTGGGTGGTGAAAGAAAAAATCAAATTCTGGAAAACAGGTCGAACAGATTGTGCTAGTGAAGGCAATTGCTGAATTGTTTCGTCATGTACGCTGGCTGACTCGTCCACAAGGATCTAGCACCGACTGTATCGCACCGTAGGTGGTGTTGTAAGCACAGAAGACGGACTAGCTGCAGCATACTGTAATTTACATCAATCATAAACTTGCACTTGATTGCTATATGCCGGCGCGCTCCGCTTTGTTGTCCCGCTTCAGCAAGGGACGAATGATGAACAAACCCTTCAGGGTGTTGATGCAGCATAGTTCATAGATAGAAGGTAGATCCGGTCACAAAAATAATAAAAGCAATATTTTCTATGTCTTCTCTACCTTCGCTTGGCCGAGATAAAAATATAGCTTTTTCAGATGTTCTGGAAGGAAATGTATTGAATTCAATAGCATCGCACGCTGTCAAACGTTTCACTAAAAGTTGTGTACTTGTTATAGCAGCTATTTAACTAGTTCGGACTTAACATTTGCTGGTAAACAATTAAAAGAAAAAATATTGAAGAAGCTTGAAGCATAGCAACATCACAATTGGGGACTGGAAATAAGTGTCAATGTATCTTCATTGTTTTCCAAAAACAGAGAAAAAAACATGAATGCGTGCTCATCACCGAAGTATTTGTCATAAAATTATTGCTGCCTGGTCATGCTGCTCTTCAAGGAAATTATTTTTGTCCGAAAGCTGTATACACGCGTGTATAACTCTCATGACCTGCCTTCTAATATTTTTGCAATGTCGGCTTAACATCACGCGTGTATATACTTGTTCCTATGCAGTATTCTGGGAACATTCTCCATACTATTACGGGAGTATCATCAAAACGTATTGCGACCAGACTGAAGATATTTGAATTTAGAAATTACGTTTGTTCGCTCTAACAGTTCAGAGAAAACGTAATTTCTCTCTAGCAGTAATAGACAGGCGGCTATTTGCGACGCAGCCAACGGAAGCGTACGCGTTCTTCGTTCCCGCGCCTCAGCAGCGGGCAGCGAACGTCGGTGGAATTGCGGTGTCATATGAAACCATGCGGACAGCCCTGCCGCGCTTGTCCGACTGGTGCCGCTGGCGCCGACGCGCTCTCTCTCTCTCTCTTCGCTCTTCACACTTCTCTCTACCAGCGCAGGTGCGCGCCTCGCGTTGGCTGCTGCAGCTCCATTTCACTCGGAGAATAAACATTAGAACTACAACATGTCTCGGCCTGTCTCGCGGATCTTAGGACTGTCTGCAACTCAGTGTGATTACTCAGTTCAGTCGTTCAGTCGTGTCCGACTCTCCGTGACCCTATGGACCATGTCACGCCACGCTTTCCGGATTCTCACTATATTCCTAACATCACATAACTTCATCTGCAGTGCCTCGAGAATGCCATCTAACCGTCGCGTTCGCTGCCTACCCCTTCTCCGGCGACCCTCAACCTTTCCCAACATCAAATCTTTCTCCAGCGACTCCTCTCTTCTCATCAGATGACCAAAGTAGATGAGCTTTAACTTTGGAGTTTGACCCTCCAATGAGCAGTCAGGGTTTATGGTCGACAATATCGACTGATTTGATCTTCCGGCAGTCCAAGGAACTCTCAAGAGTCTTCGCCAGCACCACATTTCAAACGCGTCGATTCTACGGCGGTCAGCCTTCTTCACAGTCGAACTCTCGCATCCATACATCACAACTGGAAAGACCATAGCACGAGTTACACGGATCTTGGTTGGGAGGATAATGTCTCTGTTCTTTACTAGGCGGTCAAGGCTAACCATTGCTCTCTTTCCCAGAAGCAGGCGTCTCCTAATTTCACGGCTGCAGTCTCCTTTCGAGGTAATCTTGGAGCCCAAGAAGAGAAAATCTGTCACAGCTTCCACTTCTTGTCCCTCGATGCTCCAGGACTTGATAGGGCAAGACGCCATGATCTTTGTCTTTTTAATGTTCAGTTTAAGCCCAAACTTCTCACCCTCTTCTTGTACGCGCATCAGAAGTCTCTTGAGTTCCACTTCCCTTTCTGCCATTAAGGTGGTATCAACCGCATATCTAAGGTTGTTGATACGTTTTCCAGCAATCTTCACTCCAGCTGAAGACTCATCCAGACCGGTCTTCCTCATGATGCACTCTGCATATAGGTTAAATAGGCAGGGCGACAGTATGCAGCCTTGCCTCACTCCTTTCTCAATCGGAAGCTAATCAGTAAGACCATGCCCAGTTCTGACTGTGGCCTCTTGCCCTTCATACAGGTTCCTGAGGAGACAGATGAGGTGAATTGGAACTCCCATCTCTTGGAGAGCTTGCCACAATCTTCTGTGATCTACGCAATCAAATGCTTTCGCATAATCAATAAAGCAGAAGTCGATGGGTTTCTGGAACTCTCTTGCTTTTTCCATGATCCAACGAAGGTTGGCAATTTGATCTCTAGTTCCTCTGCCCTTGCGAAACCCAGCTTGCACGACCGGAAGCTCCCGATCCCCATACTGCTGCAGCCTACCTTGGAGGATTTTCAACATCACCTTGCTAGCATGCGAAATAAGCCCGATCGTGCGGTAGTTGGAACAATCTTTGGCACTGCCTTTCTTTGGATTGGGGATGTAAATTGACCTCCGCCAATCCTGTGGCCACTGCGCGGTTGTCCAAATCTCCTGACATAATGTATGTAGAATGTTAACATCATAGTTGAGGTTTTGAAGCAACTCAGCTGGAATGCCATCAATTCCGCTAGCTTTTTTCTTAGCAAGGCTGGCTAAGGCCCATTCAACTTCACTCTTCAGGATGCCCGGCTCGAGATCAGTAATCACAACCGCCTTATGTTCGGTTTGCACATTCAGGTCCTTCTTGTACAGTTCTGTGTATTCCTGCTACATGTTCTTTATCTCTGAGGCTTCAGTGAGGTCCTTGCCTCGTTTGTCATTTATCACGCCCAGCTTAGCACAGAAGCTTCCTTTGATATCTTTGATTGTCTTGTACAGAGCTCTTGTGTTCCTTAATTAGCCGTTGTCCTCAACTGCTTGGCACTGTATGTTCAGGAAGGCATTCTTATCTCTCCTTGCTATTTTCTGAAAATCCGCATTGCGAACCTTGTATCTTTCTCTTTCCCCCATAACGTTTGCCATCCTCCTTTCCTCAGCTATTTGCAAAGCCTCTTCAGATAACCACTTTACTTTCTCGCATTTCTTTTGCTTTGGAACTACCTTAGTAGCAACTTCTTGTATTATATCACGAACATCAGTCCCCACCTCTTCGGGCTCTTTGTCTTCTAGATCTAATTCTTGAAATTGATTCCTCACTTCCACAGCATATTCTAATGGAATTTGATCCATCTCATACCTGAAAGGCCTTCTAGTTTTCTGCGTTTTCCTCAATCGAAGCTTAATTTTGGCAACAATATGCTGATGATCTGTGCCACAATCGGCCCCAGGCCTTGTTTTTACTGCTTGTATAGCGCTTCTCCATCTCTGCCGGCAAATAATATAATCGATCTGATTCCTGTACAGACCGTCCGGTGAAGTCTATGTGTACAGGCGCCTCTTGTCCTGTTGAAAATGAGTATTCGCTATGGTCAGGTTGTTTTCTTGACAAAACTCTACTAGCCTCTGCCCAGCTTAATTTTGTCTCACCAAGACCGAACTTGCCTGCGATTCCGTATATTTCTTCACTCCCTACCATAGCATTCCAGTCTCCTATGAGAAAAACGACGTCTGATGATGGGGTGCGGTCTAAAAGGCATTGTAGATCCGCATAAAATCTCTCAACCTCAGCTTCTTCAGCAGTAGTGGTCGGTGCATAGACTTGGATAACTCATGTTGAAAGGGTGACCTTGTATTCGAAGTGAAATCATTCGATCGTTTTTGGGGTTGTACCCTAGCACTGCTTTCCCCATTCTTCTGTTTACTATGCGAGCGACCCCATTCCTTCTCTTGAATTCGTGCCCGCAATAAAAGACATAATGGTCACCGGAGTTAAATTCTCCCATTCCGGTCCGCTTGAGCTCGCTGATACCCAAGATATCAATGTTCAATCTGTCCATTTCTCGCTTGACGATATCCAGTTTACCTTGCGTCATAGATCTTACATTCCATGTTGCTATGTGATATATCTCCTTGCAACATCGGACTTTCCAGTCGCTTCCCGATACATCCACAACTGAGCGTCCTTTTGTCTTTAGCCCAGCCGCTTCATTCGTCCTGGAGCTACTAGGAATTGCCCTTTGTTCCTCCCCAGTAACATGTGGGGCACCTTCCAACCTGGGGGGGCTCATCATCTGGCGCCATATCAATAATGGTATTGTGAATGGCCGTAGGGTTTTCTTGGCAGGAAATACTGGAGTGGGTTGCCATTACCTTCTCCAGTGAATCACATTTTGTCAGAACTCTTTGCCATGACCTGTCTTCTTGGGTGGCCCTACACAGCAGAGCTCATGACTTCATCGAGTTTCGTAACCCCCTCCGCCACGACAAGGCAGTGATCCATGAAGGGGAGTGTTATTACTACTGACCCTTTAATTTAAAATATATGTTCGTAGGTTTTGGGGAGCATTTGTTACTTTATTTGCCTGCCTTGTTGCTACACTTCCCTGCAGGAGTAAAGACTCAGGATCACTAGGACGGACCTTTGCGTGCCAATTTCCTCTTCGGCTGCTTCTGTTGACGCTGCATGCAAGGCTGTTTTTAACTACCAGTAAGATATCTATATTTTTATACAGTGCGGCGTATTAACTGGAAATTAATCATTTTGTCAGTCATTGGAACCTGATAATAAAATGAACAGAATGTGCTTATCTGCTGTTTATTTACGCCGACAGTAAGAAAAGCTTTTGCTTCAACTCTATTGCACCAAAAATAAAATATGCATTCTTTATGAATTCCAATTTCAGCACACTGACTTGAACATACTAATCTTGCAGCAGCGGCAAATTTTACTGCTCATGATAAGTTGTCCAAGCTGCATTAAAAAAAAAGTCTTCATAATATTGGCTCTTATTTTTGTTTTTGCTTGCAGATGTTTGTACAAAAGGGAAGATGGGGACATGCAAGCTACTCGAGCATACATCAGCAAGGGGTTTTGAAATCTGCTGTCCTTATAACCGAGAGCAAAAGGCGCATGCTAGAGATGCTGAATTGGCAGACACCTAAAGTTGCCTTTATTGCGGCGTCTTCCTACAACCTGGGGTCCGCCGACACCTTGTTAATGGATCCAACCAGAGGTGAAGTCCTGGAAGTCTGAAAGAATTCTTTCTTTAGGTTTTTTCACTATGTACCAGATGCACATCTAATAAATATTCATGCAACACAAAATTCTGGCTTTTTGTGTGAATGCATGTATATATATTATTAGCTGCATGTAAAATACCTGCACAAAAACAAACTCAATCCTGTTTTTGGCGCATGATGGCCTTAGCTGACTCTGTGCCATAACACCCATCAAATCAAACAATAGTCACAAAAACAACATTCAACAATCATTGGATCACCTGGATGACATTGATGCGAAGCCAGTGCACAAGCTTGGGTGGGCAATGTTGGGCAGCCGATGAGCCTAGCTGGATAGCAGTTCTAAAAGCCACTGAGTAAGCTTGGTTTAAGTATTGGATAGCTAGTGAGAGTGACTGGATGTACGTCGTATAGGAGAAGCCAGTGGGTATGCTTGGGTGGAAGGTATTGGATAGCTTTTGAGTGAGGCTGCATGCCAATAAATAACCTAGTCTGCCATTGGCGGCCATTGTAGGAACGCCAGTCTAGTAGATTGGAATAAATCTTGGCACGGGTAGCACCCCAATAAAGCGCCATTATTCGCCCCAATATTGGGCTGATGGCGGTCCATTGAAGGCCTGCTACTTTGGTTTGTGTGTGTTGTCTGTTTACAATACCGGCATGGTAGTCGCGGAAGCACTAATGCTTGCCTGGCGCTTTATGTTGTAGATTTGAGCGACTGCGGCGCTGCGCTGCTATGCGTCATTTGGGCAACAAAAAGCTACTTCAGCTAGACTAAGCTTCACGCGAGACACTGAGGCATAGAAACAAGTAGTAAATTCTTTCAAACAAAAGTTCCGCTTTCGCCCTTTTTTATGTGTGGCCTTCAGTAATCTGTTTCTGGCATTCTCGCTCCCTAGCTGCCTCTCCTCTACATAGAACAATGCCCTTGTTGCTGGGCCTTGTCGCTATAACAAATATATAAACATGTGAAGAAGTAATCAAACAAATAAATAAACAAATAAATGCTCCATAAATACCATCGAATACATAAAACATAACAAGGTTTCATCAATTCTGCAAATAAACTTTAAGATTGGCATTTCAGATATCACTGAGAACATTACCCCCGATGTAAAGAGCTGGTGAGAATGACATGCATAGTACTGACGCCAAGAAGAAAATATTTACCAGTACAGAGCATGAACGTTTTTCATAGATAGCATCAAGCATTTGTTAGAGATATATTGACTTTTAGCATGCAAGGCCCGTGTTTGAGCATTCTACACTAGTCAGCCGGTGGAATGAGTTGCAAACAATGCGTCTTGATGATGTAACTCGGGAGAAGGAATTTTAAGTTTGTTCATCCAACGAAATCCTTCTAAGAAACTTGTCAGAACCAGACTAGGAAAATTTTCGCTGCGAGTAACTTTCGGGAAAACAAAACCCATCGCAGCGCAGGAAATCTACTTTTCTAATTACTGTGCATCTGATCAGCCACTGAGTATAAAATCTTCAAAAAATCTGCACAATATTTTTAACCAAACGAACCAGTATTGCAAGGTATCAAATCTGCATTTTAAAGAGCGGTTGATAACATGTCCAACCCTATTGCAAAATCAATAAAGTGGCAAATTAAAGCTGGTATACTGAAGCCCATCAGCTGAATTCCTTTAAAGTGTTTCCTTCAAAGTTGATTTAGTAGTCGAAACCAAACAATTAGAAAAACCAAGGCCTCGGATACGTTATTTACTCAGAAGTAAAAGCGCATGATACAAAAACAGAAAGCAAGTAGGCTTTCGCCCTTCCTTATCACAACCTTCCGGAACTCTAGAAGGCCCACCCGTTTGTTTGAAAGGCTACTTCAGAGCGTTTTAATGACGAATGGCTTGAAATGAAAATTTTACCTTTGATTTGGAAAAAAATTTGTTATTTTGTTTGCTTTTGTTCTTTCATTTTTTTTTTTTTTTGCAAAATAAGGACTATATAACCACCTGCTCTTCCCCACGATGCTAACACGTCTCGAAGATGGTAAGCTGCCTTCCAAATGTTATTCCCATATGGGCGGGCGCGCTGGAAGCAAAACCGATGCATTGTACCTTAAGCTTATTGACCACGTTTCCATGGGTGTCCTGCTGTGTGCTCTAATGTTTACTTGATACTTGATATTTTCTCCCGCCTGCATTGCTAACATGTCAGGAGCCTCCCTTGTACTTCCCTTCGTTGTGTAAGGAGCAAGGCCCATCTGATTGCCATTCTTAGAAGCCGAAACTCACCTTCCTTGTTCCTGAAGCTACTGCTGCCCAAGCCATTTTGAATAAAACGACCGCAGATGTTATACTTTCTGGAGTGTAAAGCCCTGCGCTGACTTCAGTATTGTCCCAATTAAACCATAGTCTCATTTGGAAACATCTTAGCACCGCAAATTAAAGGGCACTCACATTGAAAAAGCGATGAAAACAATTCAAGAAAATTTCCCCCCTATAAAACAGGAGTTTAAATAGCTTTAAGAGTTTTAAAAGCAAAGACCGCAATGTGAAAAAGCGGCGCTGGGGCCCTTGTTGCAGTCATGAAAGGTTGGGGAGGACATATCCAACAATGTTCGAAAGCGAACAGATGCAAAGTTCTAATAAACCTGTTCCATCTGAAATTCCCGACGAAGGAAGCATAGGGAGGTGCTGTTTTTGGTTTCTGGTTTTCATGCATCGCAAGGTTGAAAGACAGAATATGTTTTGCATTATTTTTTAATATATGGATTTACAAGCGAATTCTAAATATAAGTAGAAACTGCTGCTGAAAAATTCGGTTGCAAATTAAAGAAAGCCATGTGCACAAAAGAGTTTGAGACATTTATTGACGACCACGCACTAGCCCGCGCTAGCCAGAAAAATGCCCAAACAGCAGGATGTGTTAGAGGTGCCTGTTAGTGCCCTCGTAAGCGACTAGCGAAACTCTGTCAGTACGTCATTTAGCTTATGTGCATTGGAAAGCAATATCCCTTACACAGAACTCAAATAGTGCGAGAACGGCCATTTACATTTTGAGGACATTTTTTCCTTGATAATTCGTTTTGTTTATGAGCCCTGGTTGTAAAATTGATATACATTCTAAAATGTGATAAACAAACTGGTGTCGCAACTAATGATTAAAACCATCTTCCCGAAAAATTTCAAGGCTCTGCCTACAGTTAAGTTCCCGATATCGGTCCGGAGCACCATGTGCTTTAGCACTGTTTGTCGTATTGTTCTAGCTAAAGACCACAAATGAGGAAGTATGCTCCATATCACAAAAGACTTAAAAAATAATTTTCGTTTAATTTCACGGGTATTGATATATGTTATACACCAACGTGTATCTGCCGGATTACGCAGTTAGCTAATGCTTGTTTTTGCGACCACAAAAAGAGAAAAATCTATCTTTGGCAAGAGCCTGAAGAAAAGTCTGTTAGCTGCTTAAAGCAGAATGTGTGTTTTGACTGATTTTGCAATTGTTAACTCCTAGGGAGAAAAAATTTCTTCCTTGTTGTAGCATCTGCACTGTGAACTTTAAGAGAAGCTGTAAATAAACACACATATTTAAGCTGTCACGGTCACGTAGACAGGGCATCGAACGGCCAAAGAAAATTGAATTCACAACAACGGCGGAGAAATATCAGGCCCGATGGTACTACAAAAACAAAGGCTCATGCACCGATCACAGATCGATTGGCGATTTCCATTTGCAGTGCAGGTTCACAAATTGGTTACCGTGTAGGGAAGTTTTCAATTTTCACTCTAGGATAAGAGTCTGCAAAGACCAACAGCACTTGTAGCGCTATAACCTGTTCAGAATTATCAGTAGTGCCGATTATCTCATTATTAGCGGGAGTATTAGTACAGGCTAATATCAGTTACCCCATTGTTTCCAACTGTAACTGCCAAGAGCTATTCATGGCCCTCCTCTCGCAGCAAGATTCTGTGTCTCATCTCTGTGGCCGCGTTTATATGAAGGCGACGGTCGCGCACCGTATTTCATAACTCATGTGCCACGTGAAGTCAGTGGCACCGCTCAGCGTCGTATTTTTGATTGAATGTGAAACGGCATGATCGCACTCTTCAAGTTGTATTTCCGCTGCACCACGGAGCCTGCCGCTTAAACGGACGGTGTGTCTTGTAGGTCTTACGACACGTGCGTCCTGCATACCACCGCAGAATTCGTTTATCATTTGTTATTATTTTTGCGGCCGAGACTAATCCTTTCGTCCTGCTATACACTTTGCCTGCATAGATATATAGCGGCACCGTCGGTACTGGCAGCTTGCAGCGAAGCACCTTTGAGTGCTACTGGACTTACCATCGCCGATTGGACATCAAGGCAATGCAAGACTACAGTGAAGGCTTGAACAAGAATATCCAGAGCGCTCGAACAATGTCCGGCGGTGCTAAGAAAGCTGTCTTGAAAACGTGCTGGCCTTAAAATATATCTCTTAAACCGGCCGTTCACTGCTTCAGCGCTCTAGGCAAGCATGCCGGAGCCAAGTGCCCGCCCGGCCATCGAACGAGGCGAGCTACATACGACGGCAGACAGGCGTGCTGGCTTACCAGCCGCTATTAGCCAAACATCGCAAGTAATATCATAGTACATGTAGACGGAGTTCGAGGCCGCAGATTTCGTCAGAAGTGCTGTGGAGTACGTGACGCAGTTGGATCAGCCGGAACACTGCCGCCTAACTCTTCCATTTTGTGGTGGATGAGTTTTAAATGAGCTTGACTGCGCTGCTGTCTTGAATCGAGTAGCCGGCCGATGTTAATCTCGTTATGATTCGAAAAATGCTGTTGGTTCCTAGCGGAACAAGTGACACGCCAAACGCACGTCCCGGCGACATCCTGCATGTCATCTGCCTGTCTGTATGCCGTGAGCACGAGCTAGATCACACCGGAAGTGAGGAGTGGCGCGCCTTCCTACCATTTGCAGTACGATACGCTGCTCTTTTTACATGCATCCCGAAAGTCGAATTCTCCCTCTCAATCTACCCTTGTCTGGCGAATTAATTCGATGCGCTTTCCAAGCGTACTATATCCGTTTACGTAAGAGCGAACCACCAGAAACATCACACGATGCGCTTTTGTCGCATTCCTATAAACGCGGCTATAATTTGTATGTAGCCATTACCTATTGTGGTTAACATCTTTCTATTTCTCCAACACACTACCAATGTGAGTTGGCGGTGTCATATATTATAACGGAAAAATTTCGCAATTTATTTCCAGCTAGAACTTTAGTGCGTCAAGAGTGATGTCTAATCCCCTTCACCATCTTTCATCCTATCATGTTTACCTCAGCCGTTCTGGTTTTGGTACAAGTGTTTCACCACAAAACATTGTCAATAAACCACTTGCATTTGCTACCAAAGGCAATCGAATTTAAAGGCAAATATTGGTACTTTAATATCATTCGCCCAATTAGTGACTGTAGGCATCTGAGTGGCTTTATAATGCACTCCAGGCACTGTTTGTTATATTGTCATCTGGTGGTGACGCTGCTGAAGACAGCAAACGGAGAGACTTGTACTATACTGAAATAAACTATTTATTGAGGTTACCTGCGCTCGTAGCACTAAGCGATTCAGCGATGGCGATATCAGAAAACCTGCTTGGCGGGCTTGCTGTAGTGGTAAATTTAGAGTCGGCACAGAAGCAGCTAGACAAACGAAAAATGTACCGAAAAAGTATTCATCAAAACGGAAACAGATGTGCTTACATTCATCCACTTTATACCTGTAACGGCGCTTTTCGCATTAAAATCAAAATGATAAAGGCCGTTTCGCGATACTGAGCATTAACAAAAAAGAGCAGAAAGCCGTTCAGTGCGCTAAATCACACTAGTAAGGCCGCATGCCAACGGCGGTTGCAAACAACAAATACAGATTTGAAAAACTTCGCGGTGTTGCTCCAACCTAAATGTGTAGCCTAGATACTTTCTACTGTAAAAGAGAGGAAGGAAAACATAAACATTACAATTGAATGCATCAAGTGCTTTAGCGTACGTAATATGGCACCAGGTGCACAACGTTTACGAATTCGGTCGTTCATGGTGCCGCTGCGATGTGGCCGCGCCGTCGGGGATTCCTTCGTAGTCCGTTTGTCCAATGCAGAGAAGGACATCAGATAGACGAAAATACCGTCATTCACCCAGTTCATTCACCCAGCGATGGCGAATCGGCGTCCAAAGCCAGACTTGGTACCTTGGATTGTACTCTTCGTCGCGTCCTCCGAAGTCGTAGCGTCGGATGCCCGTGAGTTACTGGTCTTTATTGCGCATTAGGACAAGGAAGAATCCGGGGTTTTCATCCTCGCCTGTGGTCGTGGGCTGGTTACATGCGCAAGTTGGTACGGGGTCGACTTGGTGGTATCGTCGATGGCAGTGTTGTAGGAAAAGATAGGGTCGGATGATGTCCCAGGTGTTTTATTCAGCATCGACGTCCATGGCAATCATATATGCGATAGTCTTGATCAGGTGCTCTGTAAGTTCACTTCTCTTTGGATGGTACGCTCTTATACGTCATTGCCATTGCAGGCTCCGCCTTCTACAGTCATGGGTATCATTGAAGATGCATGTATCATCGATACACTCTTTAGATATGTTTGTGTATCGGTGTTAGGTATTGTGTGCTGAAAATTAAAGTATCGGAGTATCGGTATCGAAAATACATTTTTAAAGTATCGTGTATTTTGAAGATACTCGATTAAATCCTTCATTGATGCGGGAACAACGCTGGTGCATTATTCATCGACCTCTCCAAAGCATTTGATTCCCTTGACAATACTACTCTATTCAATAAGCTAGACGCTATCGGAATCACTGGGCCTGCCCTTACTCTAATCAAAAGCTATTTATTCGAAAGAAAACAAGCGGTATTCATATCAGAGATATATTTAAAACACACGACTACCAACGTTGGAGTTCTACAAGGTTCACGTCTTGGTACTCTCTTATTTTTATTATACATAAATTACCTCCCTATGTGCCTTAATAATTCTGTTTTCTTTATGCAGATGACACGAACATCTGAACCTCGGGTTCACACATAAATAAGGTGTTAGAGAAACTGAATGCTGATGCAGACATTGTACTCAGCTGGTGCCGGTATAATATGCTGTCCATTAATGCATGCAATTATAGTTTTATAGTTTTCAGCTCACCTCATTAAATTATCCGCGAAATCCCGTTTGCTAACATCAGCTCAAACTCTATCATTGCCTCTGATCATATGTCATTTTTAGGTGTGGAACTTGATAAACATCTAAAATTTCGGACTCAGATCACATCTATTTCTCGCAAAATGGCTTATGGCATTAGAGTACTTCTAAGTAAAGTACGCCCGTATTTTGATATCCCCACGCTCATTTCTCTATATTACTCGTTCATCCACACTCACATACAGTACTGCATTTTATCTTGGGGAAACACGTACCCTTCGCATATATCTCCCCTGCAAACTATCCAAAATCAAGCTATACACATTATTACTTGTAGTCACCGCTCAGAGAATGCCCTTCGTTTGCTCCAATCGCACAGTATTCTTTCCGTGAACAAAATAATCGACTACAGTTTATGTATCCTAATGTATAAATCTGTTAAAGAGCTACTTCCACTTTCTCTGACCACCAATGATCAAATACCGCATCGCACCGACACACGTTTCGCCAACGACAGTAACTTCTTGCTGCCTAAGCCAAACACTAATTACGGGAAACAGTCCGATTCTCTGGAACCACTCTTTGAAATTCTTTAACAGTAACTATGAAACAATCTAACTATTTATTCATTTAAATCCGCTCTTCGTCAGTTTTTGTTATCACACTAATAGTATTTTCAAGGTAAACTGTTCCAGTGTTATCCTTTATATCTTTTTATGAACTGTTTCTTATGTTTTCATTATGTGATTAGGTGTGTGAGCATTTTAATTACAACAATAGTGCTTTTAATGAATTCACTAGATAGTTTTTGTCTAAAACCAAATTGATGAAGTATAAGATGATTGATTATGATAAAATAGCTGATTAGGCGTTTTACAATAATTTTCTTGAATACTTGACTTGCGCTGACTGATCGGACTGATTTCATTAAGCAATTGCTAGATAACGGTCGGTTTGCTGGACCAGCTTTGATGATTTCATCAAAGCATTTGGTACTATTAACCATAATATTCTCTTTCAACAACTGAAAGCCTCATTAACTTGGGATTCTCCTTGAAACTTTTTACGCAGCCACCTCATAGACAGATTTTAAGTCGTTCAGATTTTTAATGCCATTTTTAACCAATTCGTTATTGATTGTGGGTTCCTCAGGGGTGTATATTTAGGACCTCGCCTTTTTCTTGTATGCATTATAGAATTCCACAGATGTCTTAATAAATATAACTTTATACTCTGATGTGATGGTATGTCTATATAGTGTAGTGATGTCAATTTTTCTAACCTTGCATCTAAGTTAGGGGTAGATCTCCTTCAAACTGAACAGCGGATTGAAAGGAATTTACTTCAGATCAACTTCAAAAAACTATATTCATGGCGCTTCAATCTAGGAAGAAGTAGTTATCTATAACCCAAACAAATAAATTAATACACGCATTATTTGCGCATCAGATAACCGCAATTATCTTGGGATTGTCTTCGCTTTTAACCTTAAGTTTGATGCCAATATTCGATCTGTAACATCTGAAACTGCCTTCGAAATTCGCGCATTAAATAGAACATGTCATTGTGTAGCTGCGTATCCTTCTCCGTCTTTATTATACTATTATCTATAGCCAGCTCATTTATTGCTTACCATAGCGGGGAAACAAATACAACACGCAGTTTTTGTACCTTCGCCATTTGCAAAATCAGCCCATCCAAAATTGCTTTTATTTGATACAGATCAGCCACTTTATATACAGACTGTAACCTAAACATTCTTCCTGCCGACTTTCAACTTAAGCTTAATTTAGCACTACTTATACATCGAGCACGTACTTATGAACATAACCTAACCTGGTTTGAAACCCTTTCACCTCTCACACGTTAACATAAGTTTTTTCAGAAGAAAATAACCGACTTCTTCCAAATGCCATCACTAATTATAGCAAGCCAACAGTGTTATTTTCATCAACATTTATCGGGAATTCTTTATTTCCTCTCTTGAAATTATTACATACCTTACGCTCATTTCATCAGTCATTGATGAGCTACCTATAAACTACGTTATCATAGTGAATATTGTTCCACCTGATGCTAGTTCTGACGTATTATGCCCTTTTGTGATGAATTTGGCTTCGTGTGTTTTTTACAGTGTACTTTCTACTGTACCACTATGACATCATCCCTTTCATCTTTTTTTATTCCTCGCCAATTATATTGATGAATATTATTGTTGTATTTATATGCTTTGCATACTTCTCTATGCACACGACAACAAAGGGTTCGGTTCTTATATTCGTTTCAAGTTTTATTTTATACACTTAGGTGCTTTCTGTGCTCTCCTTTGGCCTGTATATTTTTCCTGCCTTACTAATGAAGTTTAACTAACATATTCACTCAAAGGATTCCCCCTGAGGCTTATAACCCGGAGACCTCCGTTTGTAGCATTTTATTGAAGTGTTTGAAACCCATGAACACAAATAAATAACCTAAAATATAAAAATCAAAGAAGCGAGAGATTCCAATTATTTTTGAAGACTATATATTTGATCCTTTTATCTACAGGTCCCTGTCACAATCCGATGGACCTTTTTTCTTTGCTTCATTATACTTGCAGTAACAGGTAAGTTCTTATAACGATACACACGCCCCAGAAAAATGCAAACGTCGGTCTGTTCGCTAGATTTTCATTCCGCTGAGGCGCTTTGTCCTTAAATATACAAAGTACTGCGAACTAAACACGCTGACGTATTGATCAGACCAGCTAAAAAGGAGACCGAAGAGTAACACTTCAAAGTTAACTCTAGTGGGAAAGAACCATACTGCCTGAGGATGAAGACAGTGAGAACGAGGAGACATTAATTACTTTATTTTCGTCAAACATCGTCATCTTGTTAAAATAGGCTTTCAATTCCTCACGAAGTCTTCAAAAGGGTAGGCATAAATTACCAAGGCTTGTATAATTTAGGTAATGATAATCGATTTAATAGAGCAAGAATTACTAATCTTCTTAAAGATGGTTATGATCTCGTTCAATTCGGATTCTTGGTAAAGAGGTCAAGGAAGGAAGACATCGAACGCAATAAATTTCCACCTTCCTTCAGCGCAAACCTTTCTGTGATGAGCCAAGGATGCTCTTCAAACATCTACGCCACGCACTTAATAAGCTTTTGAGGTGCCTTGCTAAAAGTTTGGTTAGATGAAACTTAGACGCTACAGTTCACGTGTTGCCAGAGCCTATAAGTGCACGAAGTAGCACTGCAAAATGTGCATCACCAAGCCTCGTGGTAAAGAAGTGTTGCTCAATATTCGTGGGAGCATCTGACAAAGATCATGCGTTGGTCGAAAGGTTAGTAAAGTTGTGTTGTATATCACTATGCCTCAATTCATGTATGCTACACCGGACCCACAGAACGTAAGTTCCGTGTATTATATATATATTATAAGTATAGGGAAATAAATTTGCTTTCAATATGTATCAGTTCAGTTAAGTCGTTCAGTCATGTCCGACTCTCCGTGACCCTATGGACCATATCACGCCACGCGTTCCGTTCTCTAACTATCTTTCTAACATCACAAAACTTCATCTGCAGCGCCTCGAGGATGCCACTAACCATCGCGTTCGCCGGCTATCCCTTCTCCGGTGACCCTCAAGCGTTCCCAACATCAAATCTTCCTCCAGCGACTCCTCTCTTCTCATCAGATGACCAAAGACTCTGAGCTTTAACTTTAAAATTTGACGCTCCTATGAGCAGTCAGGGTTTATGGTCACCAATATCGACTGACTTGATCTTGTGACAGTCCAAGGAACTCTCAAGACTCTCCGCCCGCACCATAAAACAAACGCGTCAATTCTTCGGCAGTCAGCCTTCTCACAGCCCAACTCTCGCATCCATACATTACAACTGGAAAGACCATACACGGGTTAAACGGATCCTGGTTGGCAGTCTAATATCTCTGCTCATTACTAGGCGGTCAAGACTAGCCATCGCTCTCTTTCCCAGAAGCAGGCGTCTCCTAATTTCATGGCTGCAGTCTCCTACCGGGGTAATCTTGGAGCCCAATAAGAGAAAATCTGTCACAGCTTCCACTTCTTGTCCCTTGATGCTCCAAGACTTGATAGGGCAAGATGCAATGATCTTTGTCTTTTTATTGTTCAGTTTAAGCCCAAACTTCTGTCTTCTTGTACGCGCATCAGAAGTCTCTTGAGTTCCACTTCACTTTCTTCCATTAAAGTGGTATTATCCGCATATCTAAGGTTGTTGATACGTTTTCCAGCAATCTTCACTCCAGCTGAAGACTCGTCTAGACCGACCCCCCCTCCTCATGATGCGTTCAGCATATAGGTTAAATAGGCCGGGCGAAAGTATGCAGCCTTGTCTCACTCCTTTCTCAATCGGAAACCAATCAGTAAGACCATGCTCAGTTCTGACTGCGGCCTCTTGCCCTTCATACAGGTTCTTAAGGAGACAGATGAGGTGAATTGGAGCTCCCATCTCTTGGAGAGCTTGCCACAATCTGCTGTGATCTATGCAGTCAAAAGCTTTCGCATAATCAATAAAGCAGAAGTAGATGGGTTTCTGGAACTATCTTGCTTTTTCCATGATCCAGCGAAGGTTGGCAATCTGGTCTCTAGTTCCTACGCCCTTGCGAATCCCAGCTTGCACGTCCGGAAGCTCCCGATCCACATACTGCTGCAGCCTACCTTGGAAGATTTTCATTAACACCTTGCTAGCGTGCAAAATAAGCGCGATCGTGCAGTAGTTTGAACAATCTCTGGCACTACCTTTTTTTTTTTGGAATGAGAATGTAAACTGACCTCTTCAAATCCTGTGGCCACTGCAGGGTTGTGCAAATTTGCTGACATAATGTATACAGAACGTTCACAGCATCATGGTTGAGGCTTTGAAGCAACTCAGCTCGAATGCCATCAATTCCGCTAGCTTTGTTCTTAGCAAGGCTGGCTAAGACCCATTCAACTTCACTCTTCAGGATGCCCGGCTCGAGATCAGTAATCACAACCGTCTTATGTTGGGTTTGCACATCCGCGTCTTTCTCGTACAGTTCTTCCGCGTATTCCTGCCCCGTCTTCATCTCTGAGGCCCTGCCTCGTTTGTCCTTTATCACACCCAGCTTAGCACAGAAGCTTCCTTTTATATCTTTGATTGTCTTACACAGAGCTCATGTGATCCTCAATTGGCTGTTGTCTTGAATTGCTTGGCACTGTATGTTCAGAAAGGCATTCTTATCTCTCCTTGCTATTTTCTGAAAATCTGCATTCAGAACCTTGTATCTTCCCCTTTCCGCCATAACTTTTGACATCCTTCCTTCCTCAGCTATTTTCAAAGCCTCTTCACATAACCAGTTTGCTTTTTTGCATTTATTTTGCTTTGGAATTACCTTAGTAGCAACTTGTATTATATCACGAACATCAGCCCACATCTCTTCAGGCTGTCTGTCTTCTAGATCTTATTCTGGAAATCGATTCCTCACATCCACAGCATATTCTGACAGAATTTGATCCAGATCCTTCTTGAAAGCCTTCTAGTTTTCTGCGTTTTCCTCAATCGAAGCCTAAATTTGCCAACAAGAAGCTGATGACCGGTGCCACAATCGGCCCCAGGCCTTGTTTTACTGTTTGTATAGCGCTTCTTCATCTCTGCCGGCAAAGAATATAATCAATCTGATTCTTGTACAGACCGTCCGGGGAAGTCCATGTGTACAGGCACGTCTTGGGCAGTTGAAAATGAATATTCGCTATGGTCAGGCTGTTTTCTTGACAAAACTCTACTAGCCTCTGCCCAGCTGCATTTGGCTCACCAATACCGAACTTGCCTGTATTCCGGATATTTCTTCACTCCCCTCCTCAGCATTGCAGTCTCCTATAAGAAAAAGGACATCTGATGATGGAGTGCGGTCTAAAAGGCATTGCAGGTCAGCATAAAATCTCTCAACGTCAGATTCTTCAGCCGTAGTGGTTGGTGCAAAGACTTGGATAACGATGATTTTGAAAAGGTGACCTTGGATCTGAAGTGAAATCATTCGGTCGTTATTGGGGTTGTACCCTAGCACTGCTTTGCCCATTCTTCTGTTTACTATGAAAGCGACGCCACTCCTTCTGGATTCGTGCCCACAATAAAAGACATAATTGTCGCCGAAGTTAAATTTTCCCATTCCGGTCCACTTCGCTGATACCCAAGATATCAGTGTTGGTACCAGCTCGCTGATTCCCAAGATATCAATGTTCAATTTGTCCATTTCTCGCTTAACGACATCCAATTTACCTTGCGTCATAGATTTTACATTCCATGTTGCTATGTGATATATCTCTTTGCAACATCGGACTTTCCGGTCGCTTCCCGACACATCCACACTGAGCGTCCCCTTGGCTTTAGCCCAGCCACTTCATTCGTCCTGGAGCTAGTAGGAATCGCCCTTTATTCATCCCCAGTGACATGTGGGACACCTTCCAACCTGGGGGGCTCATCTTCCGGCGCCCTATTATTAATGCTATTGTGACTGGCCATAGGGTTTTCTTGACAGGAAATACTGGAGTGGTTGCTATTACCTTCTCCAGTGAATCACATTTTGTCAGAACTCTCTGCCGTGACCTTTTTATCTTGGGTGGCCCTACACAGCAGAGCTCACGAATTTATCGAGTTCCGCAAGCCCCTCTGCCACGACAAGGCAGGGTTTTATGAAGGGGAGTCGATATGTATATATTAAGGAAGAATACTTCATACTGCTTCTAGCCTTATTTTATATTTAGTCGATTGTTCAGCAGCAGTCAATTTTCTCTTGAGTGCAAAACTCCTTCCGACACGGAGGTCAAAAATAAACATGAAACCACTGTAAATCATTAATGCACATTCACACGCATATATATATATATATATATATATATATATATATAGTGTTACGGACCAGCAAGGAGGAAGAAGCGGGCAGTGGCACGGGCGGGAGCGGGAGCGCTAGGCCCGCTAGCAATTCATTAAGCGTCATCAACCATCGCCATCGGTCATGTTCTTTCGTCCTTCTGCATCGGCTTGCCGCATCGTAATATATATATTGTCACGGCTCGAGCCACAGGGAGCTGTGACGTTATACGTAGACAAATACCCGAGAATAAGGTCGGCTTCTAGTTCCGGTCACTGAGTACAGCACCAGCGCGCCTTTCGAGCCAGCAACCACTTCGTCGTCGTCGGCACCAAGCACCGCAGTCGCGCAGCGCTAGGCACGTGGCACTATTCCCCCCCCCCCCCCCGTGAGAGAAAAACATCGTCCCGATGTCAAGGTAAGAGGACAACTTAACAAATTAAGTGTGAGGTGAACTGTACATTACGAAATCAGTGGGTAGACGAGCCGTACGTGAAAGTGCTTGAAGATATATACAGTGGCTGCACAGCAACCATAGTTCTGCATAAATAACGTAACAAAATTCCCATAAAGAAAGGTGTTAGGCAAGGAGACACAATCTCCCCAGTACTATTCACAGCTTGCTTAGAAGTATTCAGAGACTTGGAATGGGAGCAGTTAGGGATAAGGGTAGATGGAGAATACCTCAGTAACCTGCGATTTGCTGATGACATTGCCTTGCTAAGCAACTCGGGAGATGAACTGCAAATAATGATTGATGATCTAGACAGGAAAAGCAGAAAGGTAGGCTTGAAAATCAATATGCAGAAGACTAAGGTAATGTTCAACAGCCTCGGGAAAGAACAGCAGTTTACATTAGCTTGCGAAGTACCGGAAGTAGTAGGCGATTATGTCTACTTAGGAGAGGTAGCAACCGCAGATCCGGACCATGAAAAGGAAATAACAAGAAGAATAAGATTGGGATGGCGCGCATTTGGCAAGCACTCGCAGATTATGTCTAGCAGCTTACCGGTACCGCTAAAGAGGAAAGTATATAACAGTTGCATCTTACCTGTACTCACCTATGGCGTTGAAACGTGGAGGCTAACCAAGAGAGTTCTACTTAAGTTGAGGACAACCCAGAGGGCTATGGAACGAAAAATGGTAGGGGTAACATTAAGAGATAGGAAGCGTGCAGAGTGGGTCAGAGAAATAACTCAAGTTACCGACATTCTAGCGGAAATTGAGAAGAAGAAATGGACATGGGCAGGACATGTAGTGCGAAGAGAGGATACCCGATGGTCGCTTAGGGTAACAGATTGGATTCCAAGGGAAGGAAAGCGTAGCAGGGGGCGGCAGAAAGTTAGGTGGGCGGATGAGATTAGGAAGTTCGCAGACCGGATGGCTTCGAGAACAGTTCTCAGGCGGTGCAGGTGTTCCGTGAACGTCGGTGAAAAGATTATCACGTCGTCGAGATAAACAAGGTATGTCTTCCACTTAAGACCTGTGAGCACAGTGTCCATCATCCCCTGGAAGGCAGCAGGAGCACACCAGAGCCCGAATGGGAGGACGCGGAATTCATAGAGCCCATCTGGTGTTACGAAGGCAGTTTTCTCAAGGTCCCTCTCATCAACTTCGATTTCCCAATAACCACTCCTGAGGTCAATGAAGGAGAAGTACTTGGCTTGGCGAAGTCGGTAGAGAGTCGTCGATCCGTGGTAACGGATAGACATCCTTCTTTGTCATACTGTGAATTTTCTGATAGTCAACGCAGAAACGAAGTGTCTCGTCTTTCTTTTTAACTAGGACTACAGGCAGCGACCATGGGCAGCTTGAAGGTTGAATGACGCCATCGGCGAGCATCTCCTTGACTTGCTGTTAGATAGCGTCTCTCTCCCGAGAAGCCACACGATAGGGCAGCTGACGGATGGGTCGAGTGCCTTCATGCGTAATAATCCGGTGTTTAACGACCGACGTTTGCTGCACTTTAGACGAAGGTGTGAAGCACGCACGAAACTCCAGCAATAGATCCTGGAGCTGCCTCTTTTGAGCGGAGGAAAGGCTAGAATTGACGTCGACAGCGTGTACGGCATCATCCGGTTCGGTGCTAGGCGTACCTTAGAAAAATATTCGGCGACTTCCTGCAGATGGTCGATGTAAGCAATGACAGTGCCACGGAACAGATGTCGATGTTCATTGGAGAAATTGGTGACAAGCACCTTCGTCTGACTTCCATGAAAAAAACGAAGACCCCTTGCTACAGAAACTCATAAGGCGATTGACAGGGAGACAGGGCTCAACAACCCGGAGGCCGTGATGTGGCTCGCCGCAGGTAACTCTGACGAGGATGCTAGCGCGTGGTGGCAGTTTGAGGCTATCATCGGCGACTCGCAGCGTGGAGTGGGACCCACGGTACTCATGCTTTTTGGTAACCAGTTTGGCGGAAAACGTCACCGAGCGGTTCGGGAGATCTATAGTGGCACCGTGTTCATGAAGGAAGTCGATGTCAAAAATAACATCGCGAGAGCATTCGCGTAGAACAAGAAAAGTCGCGACAAATGTGCAGCCTCGCCCCGTAAACCGGGCTGTACACATACCCAGTGGTGCAACCACATGTTCATCTGCCATACGTATGTCTGGTCCGTTCCATGGCGTCATCCCTTTTCTCAGTGTCCTTGTAAGCCGCCCGCTAAGGATAGAATAATTGGCTCCCGTATCAACTAAAGCACTGATCTCCTCCGTGTCGACGATAACAGGGATGTCCAGCGAGACCCGGCCAAGACCAGGGCCTGTCGACGTCGGTTCGGAGTGAAGTGAGCGGTGTGGCGGCTGAAGCTGGACGGCAGTTGGGTGGTCGGCGTCGGGACGATTCAATGTCGACGGCAGCTCGGTGTGAAGTGAGCGCTGCGGCGGCGGAAGCTGGGCGGCAGTTGTGTGGTCTGCGTCGGAGCGATTTAAGCGGCACGGCGGTGATGTGACATCAGCATAAGTCATCGGCTGGGTGATGCACGGGGTGGCGGTGGAACGACTGCACTTATCGGTGGTGTGAGTGCGTTCTGGACATCCTCACGGATTACGCTGGCCAGGGAAGCCACGCCAAGAGTAAATGTCCTATGAAGTTGCTGGAGCTCCTCGCGAACCACGGTGCGAATGAGGTCGCGAAGGGAGCTCACATCTGCCGCGGGATTGTTTGTCGGTGCGGTCAATCGGCGGTTATGTGGAAATAGAATTCATTGGCCGAGCGTACTGGCTGAATGGCTGATGTAGCAGTTTCTCCATAATCACAGCTTCAGCCAGAAACGCCACGACGGTGGTGGGCGGGTTCCGCATGAAGCCGGAAAAAAGTCTAACTCCGTGCATCAGGTGCCGCACCTTCTTCTCACTCATTGACTGGCCGGCGCAATGTCAGAGGCGCATGGTGTCTTCAACGTACATTGCGACCCCTTCGTTCGGACGCCGAACTCAATAGGTCAGGGCACGCTCGGCGTTTTCTCAGTGGTTAATGTTGGCGTAGGTACCGAGGAGCTGGCTTCGGAAAGCCGGCCACGCAGAGTATGTGGCCTCGCGGTTCTCGAACCATGTCCGAGCAGCGTCTTCAAGACTGAAGTAGACGTTCCGCATTTTTGCAGCGTCGTCCCAGCCATTAAACGTTGCGACCCTTTCGTAGTGAGCTAGCCAGTCTTCGGCGTCTTCTAACTGCTCACCGTGAAATGGCTTAGGGATACGTGGGGTCTGAAGAATGAGACAGGACGAAGGGCTGGAAGCGACATATATTATGCTGAGGCATGCAAAAGCAAAGACAAATAAAGAGCCTCTGCCCGTGCCACAAAGTATAACGGGCTTAATCCAATTGAAATAAAAATGAATAGGGATTACTCCAATAAACAATTTTGCATTGAAAAAAAAATATGTAAAAAAATTTTGCTATCCAGCTCAACCGCCGCCACGGGAACGGGCCAGCCAGTAGCGAATTTATTGCTTTGCTTTTTTTTTATTGGTTTTGGTTGGTATGCTGAGTTGCTATTTACATGCCTCCTTATGTTAACATTTTTGATTTAGATGGATGAGTCTGGGCTTGCTTGGGATTTTCGCGATCCGGACTTGCTTTGGAGATGGGTCTTCATTACATCATTGTTGTATGGTGCCGCTCAGTGGGATTGTGAAATGCTATGGGGAGAAATAGAGTCCCCCCACACCGCATTTCTATTCCGCCCTTCCCCCCCGTCCCCCTGGATATCTCCCCTCCCCCGATGTCGCTTAAGGTTTTACTCCGTATATCTACTGACTGCGTTTTTCGGGAATGCTCCCTGGGTTATACTTGAGGAGGACTGGTTGGTGGAAGGAGCCCGTCCCTGAGGCGAGCTGAGAGTGGTGTTGGTGGCTAAATTAGTAAAAAATGGTATAGCCTTCCTTTCCCCTCCCCCTTTTTTTCTTTTTTCCCTTTTTTTCTTTTTTTAGAAGAAAGGTGGTGTTAGGATGAGATGTGACAGAGGAGGGAGGTCAATTAAAATTGAATATGTAGTGTAATTCATATAAATGTGCTTGAGTTATCTGATGAGCTTTTAGGGAAGCAGGGGGAGGATTTTATTTCTGATTGGTAGATTTTTTTATAAGTTGTTTGATAGAGTGTGTTACTTAATATTTTCCTCTTATCCTCCCACCTTTCTCCTGGATCTTTGGGGAGAGCTTCTTGAAGCTATTTTGGTTTAACTCTCACTGCCCCTGTCGCCAAGTGCGGTGCCGAGATGACGAGCGCGCGCCAAACCCCCCTCCCCCTCCCGAGGCCATCCTCCTTGTTGTCTTCCCCCCACATAGCCCCTGGGTTAAATTTTCCCCCTTCCAGTCCTGGTACAGACGGGCGGTGTCGTTGCCATACCTAGGGTCTCTTCTTCAAGAGGGAAGGTCTCAGGGGGCAAGCCTCGGAACAGCCGGCTTGTACGATGAACAGGAGTGGTCACGAGAGGCGGACGCGTCGGGTCGTCCGCAGGAGTAGGGATTATCGATGACAACTCCACCACTATCACGACTCGAGCCACAGGAAGCCGTGAAGGTACACGTAGACGAGGACCCGAGAATAAGGTCGGCTT
>JAJIZL010026004.1:189151-271954 GCA_023969395.1 Amblyomma maculatum
TCAATATCCTAGCTCACAGGACGGGTAAGCTTAAAGACATTGCTTTAAAACAAATAACAAGAAAGGTATATGTATATATATATATATATATATATATATATATAAAGAGAGAGAAAGAAGAGAAATAAATCACCAAGAATTCAAAAATATAACCATGGATTTATTTCAGCGTTGAGATTGGTGTCCGACCTTTGTCAAGAATGAACTTGCAGAAGAGAACACAAATTTTTGAATGAAGCTACTAACAGAGAGGGTGAAAAAGGAGAAGGAAATAGGCGCAGCGGGGAGATGTTTTCTGTCGTGGTGAGCACAAAATAAACAACCATGTACAGGAAGGAGAGAGAGAGAGAGACTGGGAAAGTGTGCAGCACCCACCATTGCTTGGGCAGTGGAGGTGGAAACGTTTATTAAAGAGATATATTTACATGGAAGTTGCTCTCGGTAAGGCTTAGTGACCTTTCCCTCACAAACACTAGGTGGAGTTCCTTGTACGGGACCTCAGTGGCTTCCTGTGCCGCCAATGCTCGTTTGACCAACGCCTGTCGGGCTTTCAGCTCAGAACAGGCGACTAGGGTCACCTCCCAGTCCTCCTGGTTGGGGCTCGCGTTAGGTACAACGGCAGGATGGAAGAGCACGCCCACGCCATGTGGAAGAAGGAGGTAAAAAAATTCAGGGGCACTTTCCCCGTAGCGCTGCTTAGGCGTTGACTGCGAGGCCATATAGGATTCATTAAAATTGTGACAGGTACAGCGCCTTTTCTTTGCTGTCAACCAATTTTAAACGCCTCTGACGACTGCTGTAATGTCTATTTATATATATGCTTTGTGGTGCGGCGTTCGAGGAAGCGCCAAATAAAAGGTGCCACAGGGACGTCGCGATGGAACGCCCGACGGGGTCATCTTCGTATATGCGTTAATCTCCTGGTGACATCATCACCAGTCATGACGTCATGACCAGATAGAAAGTCATTACCACTTCCGGGTATTGGACATGACCAGATGTGACGTCATGATGACGTGACATATGGTAATGACGTAATGACCGATGACGTCACCATGTGACGGCTATGGACGTCTCGAAACATCTAATCAATCTTATTGGTTTGTGATAGTTAACCATGACTTGCACTTTGTGAGTACTATTTAATGTCTTGTTAGTGTTAGTTAAACACCTCTTAAATAGTGATGATTTTTAGTGATAGTCACGATGACCTCCAAATGCATGGGTTCCTATGGGCATCTGCCTAACTATTTTATTATTAGTGGTAAATTATCATGACATAATCTTGAAAAAACCTTACTTCATGTTTCGATTTCATCCGATTACTATAGATTAAGTATCCATTCAATGATGATTGTCAGGTGGCCATAGAAGGCATGCACCCAAAACGCGGACACATTTGCGTACGAGAGTATGAGGAATTAATTAAAGGCTTTCGCCTTGGAAGAGGAAAATCGAAAGCATGGGAGAAAGCAAAAAAAGAAGTGTAAATAAATGAAAAAACACAAAAAGGTGCCAAACCGGGGAAAAAGGGCGGAGGCAAGGGATGTTGAGTCCCCATAACAAAGGTAGAGCGGAGTCGCTATTTGTGAGCCACAGCGCCGCCGCCGGCCCTGTTGCGCTGTGCTGAGTCGAAGTACCAAGACAAGAATACAAACGGTAAAAGGAAACCAAAATGGCCCCAGACACCGTCTCGCGCTGCGCACGAAAAATAGGCGAAATCTCTGATTAAAACTACAAAGTAAGGTTCGTTGTACAGGGAGATTTTGCGGCGAAAAAAAAAACGCAAAAAAATAAGCTTGCAACTTTTCAGTAACTGAGCTATTACTAACCACGGACAAGCTTCATAACCTTGGAACAGCTGAAATACATTCGAACGAAGTAAAACATGGTAGGAATCATAAAAAGGAAATGAAAAATAGGCAAACAAATGGTCGAAGCAAGGAGAACAAGATATATATAGATATATGCGTAGTTGCCACCATTTGGCTTCTTTCTTTCCTTTTGCTTTTCTCCCCTTTCCCTTGCATGGTGGTATAAGCGATCCATGTAGTGCACAAGATTGTTCATAATGTCTTAGCTGATTACTTTTATTGGGCTCAAGTAGAATGGGAGAGTGTGCAAGTGGTCCAGAAGTTGTATAGCACAGGCATTAGCACATCTCTCCCCTGCCATCAAGATTCTAGACAAAATATTCATCCTATAGCTCGCCGAATTGTCATAGTGGACAAGAAAGGACAATTCGGACTCTGTACAGAGCTTACAAATAGGACGGGAGCACGCCTGCGCATACTTTTCATTTCCTGCCAGGGGCATCTTTGCGTACGGTATGCTTGAGCAGCTGGAAAAGGAGCGAATATAACAAAGGCGAAAAAATGAATGTGCAACACTCGTAAAGTTCAGTGCATGCATTTCATATTTATATTCGGCCGAGAATAAATATAATCATTATCAAGTACTAATAACGCTCACTGCGGAATGTCATCTGCGTTAGACGTGTACCTGCACTGGATAGCTATAGAAGAAATAGATTCACCGCAACAGCAATGAATCGCTTTGAAAACTGAAAATGTAGCCCAAGCAGAGAGCGATGCTGCTTGAAACAGACAAAGAAAAGCACCTTGTGTGATGAACTCGGGTACATTTTTCCACGGAGTAAGGCGCCCGATAAACTTATCTGTCGATATGTAGGAAATAGCTAAGGTGTTTGGAATTAAGAGCGGGAGGAATTGAAGACGTAGCAGCAGGCTCAGACCAAAATGCTGCAAAAGAACCGCCCAGCTGTACTAAAGATGCCCATATTGTTCACACGGCGGATAAAAGAAACAAAAGAACAAAACTTCCGCTAAACTAATTAAAAAAAAGAAGACAATTATGGCAAGATAAGAATAATAAAAACTGTAAAGTGTTGCAAAAAAATGCCAATGCTGGTAAGGAAATAAAGACGCAGCAGCCATGAAAATAGAATTATTTGGAAAAATAACATTAAAGATGTGTTGAAGCTGGTTTATTACTATAAAATCAACACCGGAACGAGAATTGGGCTCTTCCACGCTCTTTTAACGCTGCATCCTTTTGTTTTATGAGAAATATACTTTGACAAAGTTTCCTGCAACACGGAAGGAAACAGCCCGGATTTTTTACTTTTCATCGTGATTTACTCCGATTTTAACAACATTCACACTCCGTCACGGATCTGTTTTATACAGCTCATCCTATAGGCATGCCTATTCCTAGGTATGCACGACGGAAACTAGCAGCGGCCATTGATGTTTGCTTAGCTCTATTCTGTATGCATGGCTGATTATATTCTACACACTTTGGTCCTGAAAGCCTTTTTTCTTTATGAAGCCTATGAGTATTGGTAAATGGGTAAGCCCATTTGTTGCGCTATGCATTTTAACCTTTCATTGCTTAACCCTGCCCTTCCTACTTTGATTTGTTTTATTTTCAACCCCTCTCTCATTCTGCCTTTCTCTCCCAAATTACTTTTCTATGTAGAAAGCAAATGCTTCCGTGACTCCTTAGATGAAAGAAAGAGGCTTTTAAAGCAGGATGATCACGTCAGAGAAAATACTAATTTCCTTGCGTTCCTCAAGTGTCCGCCGCCTTGAACCAATAACAGAGTTAAGCCTTAATACAGTCACACCCAGCGCCATGCAAATGTGAATTGGACGTGAAATCATTTTTGGGAATACTGGAAACTTCATATACACTTCCTGGACCTCTAGTAGCTGCGAGTTAAGACGCAAAGTCACCGTCACGTGGGGACCATAGTTTCATGAGAAAAATCGACAACCCCCGAAAGTACCAAATTAATCCGTATAATGATCTAAGCTACTGAATATAGAAAACAAAAAGTAAGTAATTGAATCATAGGCAACTGAATATACCATACCTCTAAATAACTCATAATATTACTACCTATCACCGTAACCGAAAAAAAAACTAAAAGATCGACAATGGTTTTTGTTTTAATGGTTCCTAATTGATTGTTCGTTCACTGAACGCTCATGGACTGTATCGTATTTTCTCTTCCAGTTAAAGTGCGACTTGTTGGGCTGTAGTTTTCCTTGGAGTGTATAAATGCTTTAGGTGTTGTGGCCCTTCCCTGGCAAAAATATTGCCTTCTTATACAACACCTCAGACTACTGTATATCTGAGAACGCTAATAAATAAATATATATAAATTCGTCAAGCATTCCTGACGCTTCCTAAAGAGTATACCGTTTTCACAATAAGTTACGTGTATTCCAGCAGTGTTAAGACCAAACTTTATAAAGAATTGTTTAGGGAGGCCTTGAAATTATTAATAAAGCCACGTCGATTTCCTAACAAAGCTATTATCACCACACGAAGAAATATATATTTATAATCGTGGTAACGTTAAGTGAATAACTGCGAAAATTTCCTCAATGTGCTGGTGTGAAGGAGTACAACAACAATGAGGGCATGAAAGGCCACTAATATTGATATCGTTCTATGTATCATTTATTAGTTTGATCTCAGATGGAGTCAATGGTACAATTAAAATATTACAGATTGAAACGATGCCAGTTATATAAGACCGCAACCTATCAGGATTGTATTGTAGAGCATGACGGGCGAAATTGTGCCACTGTCAATCACTGCCACTCAATCAGACTGCCCTTGCATGCTTTGCATGCTCGTAATTTTTGTTTTATAATTAAAACATGTCTCAAGTGGCTTCCTGGAAATTTAGTGCATTTCGTAATTTTTTCGAATCGCTAAGCTGAAATTTTCTGCTCCAAGATACGTGTTGGTATCTTTCGGTGATTCCTTGTATAACACGTGATTGCACTAATTATTCTGCTTGCAGCAAATGATGGGCGCAAGTCCGGAGAAAGTCAGGGTAAGCATTCTGAATCTCAAACATCAGCTCTACTTAACTTTTCTTTGTCTTGGCACCAAGTATTAATATTTTGTATAACATATGCTCCTCGTGATGGAACTTGTTTTTCGATGATGCTTTGTAGCTAACGTTGATTTGTCGAATATCATTGACTTCCTAAAGGAGCCCAAAATATTGTGCGGAAATAAGCAGAGCCTGTCTTATGGGCAGGTTCCCAGCTTGAGGTTGGCTTGCAATCTCGGTTATAGAAAGGTAATATCGCCGTGTTATAACAGCAAACGCGATGGCGTACTAAATCTTTAATATAGAGTCTAGTAAACATTGCCAAAATTTAGACGTTCATGTCATTATTCTCACGTTCGAAATGCTAACACATTCCGAGTTATGTAACGCCCTCTGGTGGACACGACTGATACAGCGCTAGCGGAACTCGCCCGCAGTCGCCTAGATGGCGTATGAATGCAGGAATACATTTAAAGGCTGAATTTCAACTCCCATAAACTGGCCCTGTTCTGTCCTCCAAAAGTACAGGGAAAACGTTTGGTGTCCTTGGATAAGGCGAAGGGGACTTTCAAACGTTCTCGCTTCATGTTGCAGTAAGTCTTGCTTCAAAATATAGTCAAGAGAAGCTGCACTAACTGCAAACGTTATTTTTCATTTACTACCTACAGCCTACATTTACTACCTTTCTAGCGCGTCCACCACAACGCCGAAGATTTGCACCGCTACACGGTACTCAGCAGGTTTTGGCAAACTTGTGAAAATGTGATGCCATATCACGCCATCACAGCGACTCAAACAGTCGCGGCAATTGAAGCTAGAACGATGATGGCTTCTTCTAACGCTGTGAAGTTAAAGCCGGTGACGTCGCCATTAATGAAAGATGGCAGAAAACATTGTGCACTAAGGAGAGCGTACCTGCCGAAAGGCCAAAGCGGACGTGCGGAAACCTGTGTCGACATGTACGATGTCAGCGGCCGGGACGTGGGTATTGCGTGTATTTGATTTACCAAACACCGCCCAAATTAGGTGAAAATATTTTATCGCCACGGTTTTTATGAACTACGCGAATGTGCGCACATGCATTGCTCTGGTGACGGACGCTGTCCTCATCTGCCACAAATTTAACGTGGATGTTAAGAAATCACAGCTATTGCCATTGCTGATGTGTAAATAGCTCGAGATCAGTAGTATTAACAACGCACTTGAAGCCACTACTAGAAGTATATCTTGCATTGATAGCATTTCGCACTACACATTGTTGCAACAAGCAATAACTGTTTCTTCAGTTACCATAAGCCGTTACTCCTTGTCGAGCACGACTGCACAGAGTGCACATTCTGTCCAGACATCTAATGAGAAAAGAAGTGCTTTCGCATTACTCTTCAGAAGTTTTCTCGCGGAATCACCATCGGGCCGAATTCAATTTACCTAATACCAAAAAGGCAAGCCGATACTGAAACGGTGTAGGAGCAGAAAGGCGCTGCTTCGTTTTTATGCACCTCACTTGCCTCGGCAACGGGGCTACTAAATCTATATGCTCGAGCAGCCCACAGAATTTGTTAGCGGCTCAGTTGCCCCTGTCCTCCATCTGTCCTTTATTTTTCATTTGTTCCGGCTTCCATTCAGATGGGAAAGTCCGAAAATCGGCAAATCGAACTTGTTTTTGATGTGGTTGCTGTATGATGTGCGATGTACGCATCAAAAAATGCGAGCCAAAATAATTTTGTGCTTAAATAGTTGGAAAGGACCAGGACCGAACAATGCTGAGGTGGTGTTATGCAAATGTTCCTTTTTGTTTTCAGTTATTCTGAAAAGTGTGTTTATATCAGAACCCCTGTACAAATGTGAAAAAGTGTATATTTGCGTTCATATATAATTTATGAACACGAATATACGCTTGTAGAAATGAGGCGGTGGCGTAGAGGTACAACATCCACCTCGCATGCAAGACGACCGTTGTTCAAAATTTGGTGCCGCGCAATTCTCCACCCGATTGAAAAAAAAAAAACATCTGCGTATCGATGGAATTGCATAAACAAGTTTTGGGTGCGACCTGATGCCGGTGAGCACCTCCGGTAACGCACTCCCTCACCTGAACAGGACTTAGCCGCCTTGGTGAAGTAATTTACCACAACCTCCCATGATTATACCTACAAAACCCCCGCTCTCAGTCACCAGCGGCTCCGGAGCAACTGACCACGGCTGCCGTCAGACCTGTGAAGCAGCAGAGGATGCTAAGAATTCCCGACTCCGATGGACAGGCCGCCATTGGAAACTGACCCTGGCAAAGTTTAACGCTACAACTCTAGCTAGTGAAGCTAGCTTAGCAGTGCTGTTAGCGGGACTAGAGGCCTTGAAATGGGATGTCGTAGGGCTTAGTGAGGTTAGGAGGCCGAATGAGGCATGTACTGTGTTATCTAGGTTTACTGGAGAAGCCAAGACTAGGGGTAGGTTTCCTTGTCAATAACTATATAGCTGATAAGATAGATGAACTCTATAGCATTAATGAGAGGTGGCAGGATTCGCAAATAAGCTCTATATATTGGTATAAACTGAAGGTTGTACAGGCCTACGCACCTGCATGAAGTCATGATAACCTTGCGTTTGAAAACCTCTATGAAGATGTAGAATTGGCAATGCGGAAAGGAATGACGCAGTATACGGTACTAATGGGCGACTTCGATGCCAAGGTAGTGAAAAAGCAGGCAGGAGACCAGGCCGTGGCTTATTATGACATTGAATCTAGGAATAGCAGGGGTGAGTTACTGGTTCAATTTGCAGAGCGAAATAACCTAAGAACCATAAACGCCTTCTTTAGCAAACGGAAGAACCGGAAGTGGACATGGAAAAGCCCTATCGGGGAGACTAAAAATAAAATTGACTTCATTATGTGCTCTAACCCTGCCATTCTGCAGGACTCTGAGGTAATCGGGAAGGTGCGAGACCTTACCACAAGATGGTAAAGTCTCGAATTAGAGTAAATCTGAAAAGGGAACGAAACAGATTAGTAAGAAAGAAGTTCATCAACGAATTAGCGGTGAGCAGGAGGACAGAAGAGTTCAGAATCTCGCTACAGAATAGATATTTAGCTCAAACCGTGGATGACGACATTAGCCTAGAAACAATGAACAATGATTTAAGATATCATTACTGAGTGCGTTGTAGAAGTAGGCGGTAGGATAGTTAGGATCCCAGGAAACTGTCTAAGAGGATGAAGGGTTCGAACAAGAAACGCCAAAGTATGATAGTTTCCAATCCAATTGACCAGATAGAATTGGCAGAGATATCAAAGCTAATCAATAAGTGCAAAGTGGTCGATATAAGAAAGTATAACATGGAGAAAATTGAACATGCTGTAAAGAACGGGGGAAGCCTTAAAGGGAGGAAAAAGAAATTGGGCATAGGCAAAAATCAGGTGTATGCGCTAAGGGACAAGGCGGGCAATGCCATCACGAATAAGGATAAGATAGTAGAAGTAACCGAGGAGGTCTATACTGATCACTACAGTAGCCAAAGTCAGGACAATAATGAGATTAGCGGTAGGAATATGCAATCAGATGTTGCGCTAGTGACGAAGGACGAAGTTGAGCAAGCATTAGAAACTATGAAAAGGGAAAAAGCAGCTGGAGAGGCTAACGGTGAGATGTGTTAGAAAAACTGACACCCTGTATACGCAGTGCCTGGTGTCATCGGCGCTATCGCGGTCATGGAAGAACTGAAAACTTATTTTAATTCATTTAGAAAGGAGACGCAAAAGACTTCAAAATTCAGACCAATCAGCTTAGTGTCTGCTACGTATAAGGTATTTACTAACGTAATTGTTAATAGAATCAGAACAACTTTAGATTGCAACCAAGCAAACGATCAAGCAACTATACTATCGATAATATCCATACCATCAGCAAGGTGACAGAAAAATGCTCGGAATATAACCAACCCTTATACATAGTATTCATTGATCACGAAAAAGCATTTGACTCAATAGAAACCTCGGCGGTCATGCAGGCATTGCGAAATCGGGGTGTAGATGAGCCGTACGTGAAAGTGCTGGAAGATAAATATAGGGGCTGCACAGCAGCCATCGTTCTTCATAAGGAAAGTAACAAATTCCTATAACGAAAGGTGTTAGGCAAGGAGACACTGTCACCTCAGTACTATTCACATCTTGCTTACAAGAAGTATTCAGAATCTTGCAATGGGAGTAGTTAGGAATCAGGATAGATTGAGAATACCTCAGTAATCTGCGACTTGCTGATGACATTGCCTTGCTAAGTAATTCTGGGGATTAACTGCAAAAACAGTTTAATGACCTAGACAGAAAAAGTTGAAAGGTAGGTTTGAAAATCAATATGCAAAAGACTAAGGTAATGTTCAGCCGCTCCGAGAAGGAACAGCAGTTTGCGTTAGGTTGCGCAGCTGCGGAAGTAGTAGGCGAATAAGTCTACTTAGGAGAGTAGTAAGCACAGATCCGGACCATAAATGTGAAATAACAAGCAGAATAGGATTGGGAAGGGGCGAGTTTGGCAAGCACGTCCAGATTAGGACTAGCAGTTTACCGGAATCACTCAAGACAAAAGTAAAAAAAAAGTTGCATCTTACCTGTACTTACCTATGGGGTTGAAACGTGGAGGCTAACAAAGAGGGTTCTGCGTAAGTCGAGGACAACGCAGAGGGCTGTGGAATGAAAAATAGTAGGGGTAACATTAAGAGATAGGAAGCGTGCAGATTGGGTCAGAGAAATAACTCAAGTTACTGCCATTCTAGTGGTAATCAAGAAGAAGAAAATGACATAGGCAGGACATGTAGTGAAACGAAAGCATAACCGATGGTCGCTTAGGGTAACAAACTGGATTCCAAAGAAAGCAAAGTGTAGCAGGGGGCGGCAGAAATTTAAATGGGCGGATGAGGTTAAGAAGTTCGCAGGAGTCAAGTGGATGCAGCTAGAACAGGACCGGGTTAATAGGAGGAATATCGGAGGGTCCATCGCCCTGCAGTGGGTACAGTCAGGCTGATGATGATGATCCACCAAAACCAGAAAACATATTGTATAACCGTAAACAGAAATTTGTAAGTGTCAAACTTGATGCCAAACCCTAATCGGGGCCTTGATTACTGCATTCTAACGCTCGAGCCTACTTTAATTGTTGTGTACTTTGCCGTATGCCTTCTAGTGTTTTTATTGGTCCCAAGTATAGCCTCGCTCAAAAATCACTTGCAGCCGCAGCGTTTTCAGGAAGCATTGTGGTGCTGCAAACGGTGCGCCTGAAAACTGAGTGGAAAAGATTTTTCTGTTTCGGCAGGAGAGTGCATGCCACGCGTTGTCTGCTCAACGAAATCCCAGCAGTTATTTATCGCAGAAGAGAACCCTTTTAGCTTTACAGAGGGGGGGGGGGGGGGGAGTGTTCATGCTGAAGCCGAAAGTGTATCGGAGGTATCAGGTGCTAACAAAGAAAGGGAACCAAGCGAAAGCAAGTGTGACATGTGCTTAGCGATTGGCACGCAAGCGTCGTGATACGAGAGCGCTATGTCATTTCCAAAATACCAAATGCCGCAGCAGAGACGACAGAGCGCTTGAAACAAACTTGGTCCCTTTCACTTTCAAGTGCGTCTCTCATCGACACTACCACGCTTCCGGGAAGTGGTTTGGCGATAATGCTTGGAGTTGCAAGCTATATTAAGCATAGAGTACAGTACGGACTGAAGTAAACGCAGCGCCCAGCCGAAGAAAATGCTCAGGGTTGCGCCGCCTAGCTGAGCCGGCCGAAAGCAGGAAATCGTGGTGCGCATCGGCGCACCCACCGCCGGCGGGACCTTCCCTTTATTTCGCGTGTCCCGGCGTCACTGTCGCGATAATGAAACTCGCGATTGGATGGTCACGCTTGTCGAATCGAGCGGGCATTTAGGTTGCGCTTACTACTCCCTTGATAGCAGAGCCCGCGTGAGCTGCGCTACATTTAAGCTACTTTGTTCATACAAAAGTAGAGGAATTTACGCCGAACATGACAGCTTGTATTGTGCTTTAAACATTTGTTACTGCCGGGATTCATTTTTATCTCGCTGCCGACGAAATGTGCTAGACCTCGAAGTACCGGCACAGATACCGGTTCGTTTATACAGTTGCTGTTAATGCTCGGATATTATTACGACTATGGGTAGGAAAGCACCTGTATATAGAACATTTCCGCAGAGGGTGTTCGTATAAAAATAAGATCAACAGAGAGTTAATCGACTTGTTCAGTTCAGTCGTTCAGTCGTGTGCGACACTTCGTGATCCTATAGACCATGTCACGCCACGCTTTCCGGTCTGTCACTATCTTCCTAACATCACATAACTTCATCTGCAGTGCCTTGAGGATGCCACCTAACCATCGCGTTCGCTGCCTACTGCTTCTCCGGCGCCCCTCAACCTTTCCCAACATCAAATCTTTCTCCAGCGACTCCTCTCTTCTCATCAGATGACCAAAGTAGCTGAGCTTTAACTTTCGAATTTGACCCTCCAATGAGCAGTCAGGGTTTATGGTCGACAATATCGACTGGTTTGATCTTCTGGTAGTCCAAGGAACTCTCAAGAGTCTTCGCCAGCACCACAATTCAAACGCGTCAATTCTTCGGCGGTCAGCCTTTTTCACAGTCCAACTCTCGCATCCATGTTTTCATTTATGTTTTCAAAATGCTCTTCGGAATTCTTGTCCACACATGATGAGCGATAGTTTTCAAGAGCAGTCCAGGAGGCTGACGAATGCTGGATATCCCGCCCGTGTTCAAGTTTCTGTTGCCGAAAAACTTCTTAAAAAAATGAAACCAGAACATCAATGTCACCCAAATCCGGTTCCTCGGGAACGGAAAAACCTTGTTGTATTACCATATCTGCACAAGATTTCTCACAATTTGAAAAGAATTGGTCAACGAGCAAATGCGACCGTAGTGTTCTCGGCGCCGAAGAAACTTTCTACGTTGTGCAAGCTGAAAGAAACCAACACCAACAAAGCGCGCGGATGCGCAATTAGGCACCAGAAGCCGTACGTCACGTGCGATGAAGGTGTATATAAAATTCCCTTGTCATGCGGGAAACAGTATATCGGCCAAACGGGGAGATGTCTGAACGAGCGTCTAATGGAACACGCTCGCAACGTCAGAAACGGCCGCAAGGCGGATCGCTGGTTGACCACATTCTCGAATGCAAGTCAAAAACCAGTAAGCTTTTCTTTGATAAAAGTGTGGTAATAAGAAAAAGCAGTGAAAGGGTGACGCGCGAAATCATTGAAGCCGAGAAGATAAATAGTTCAGGATGCGCGTGTGTAAGCACACCTTCCATTCTCCTCTCAGATAAAGATCTAGTCTTTCTAAGGAATTGATACTGTTGGCACATCTGATTCCTGTTTTTCTGGCGTATAAATATGATGCTTCAGGAGAATAAAATTTGTTGGAAGTTAGCGCTCGTGGTGTTCCTGTCTCGTCTCTGTGTCCTCGTCTTTTGCTTCGGTATAGTGTATTGGAATCATGTACCAAAAAGCCCAAAAAACCACGCTACGTACATCACAACTGGAAAGACCATAGCACGAGTTATACGGATCTTGGTTGGCAGACTAATGTCTCTGCTCTTTACTAGGCGGTCAAGGCTAACCATTGCTCTCTTTCCCAGAAACCCGCGTCTCCTAATTTCATGGCTGCCGTCTCCTTACGAGGTAATCGTGGAGCCCAAGAAGAGAAAATCTGTCACAGCTTCCACTTCTTGTCCATTGATGCTCCGGGACTTGATAGGACAAGATGCCATGATATTTGTCTTTTTAATGTTCAGTTTAAGCCCAAACTTCTCACTCTCTTCTTGTACGCGCATCAGAAGTCTCTTGAGTTCCACTTCACTTTCTGCTGTTAAAGTGGTATCATCCGCATATCTAATTTTGTTGACACGTTTTCCAGCAATCAGTATGCAGCCTTGCCTCACTCCTTTCTCAATCGGAAACCAATCAGTAAGACCATGCCCAGTTCTGACTGCGGCCTCTTGCCGTTCATACAGGTTCCTGAGGAGACAGATGAGGTGAATTGGAACTCCCATCTCTTGGAGAGCTTGCCACAATCTGCAGTGAAGTACGCAGTCAAACGCTTTCGCATAATCAATAAAGCAGAAGTAGACGGGTTTCTGGAACTCTCTTGCTTTTTCCATGATCCAGCGAAGGTTGGCAATTTGATCTCTAGTTCCTCTGCCCTTGCGAAACCCAGCTTGCACGTCTGGAAGCTCCCGATCCACATACTGCTGCAGCCTACCTTGGAGGATTTTCAACATCACCTTGCTAGCATACGAAATAAGCTCGGTCGTGCGGTAGTTGGAACAATTTTTGGCACGGCCTTTCTTGGGAATGGGGATGTAAACTGACCTCCTGCAATCCTGTGGCCACTGCAGTGTTGTCCAAATCTTTTGAAATAGTGTATGCAGAATGTTAACAGCGTCATGGTTGAGGTTTCGAAGCAACTCAGCTGGAATGCCATTAATGCCGCTAGCTTTGTTCTTAGCAAGGCTGGCTAAGGCCCATTCAACTTCACTCTTCAGGATGCCCAGCTCGAGATCGGAGATCACAACAGTCTTGAGTTGGGTGTGCACATTCGGGTCCTTCTTGTACAGTTCTTTTGTGTATTCCTGCCACCTCTTTTTTATCTCTGAGGCTTCAGTGAGCTCCTTGCCTCGTTTGTCCTTTATCACGCCCAGCTTAGCACAGAGGCTGTATGTTCAGGAAGGCATTCTTATTTCTCCTTGATATTTTCTGAAAATCTGCATTGAGAACCTTGTATCTTTCTTTTCCCCCCATAACTTTTGCCATCCTCCTTTCCTCAGCTATTTGCAAAGCCTCTTCAGATAATCAGTTTGCTTTCTTGCATTTCTTTTGCTTTGGAACTACCTTAGTGGCAACTTCTTGTATTATATCACGAACATCAGTCCACATCTCTTCGGGCTCTCTGTCTTCTAGATCTAATTCTTGAAATTGATTACTCGCTTCCACAGCATATTCTAATGGAATTTGATTCAGATCATCCCTGAAAGGCGTTCTAGTTTTCTGCGTTTTCCTCAATCGAAGCTTAATTTTGGCAACAAGAAGCTGATGATCGGTGCCACAATCGGCCCCAGGCCTTGTTTTTACTGCTTGTATAGCGCTTCTCCATCTCTGCCGGCAAAGAATACAATCGATTTGATTCCTGCGCAGACCGTCCGGTGAAGTCCATGTGTGCAGGCGCCTCTTGTGCTTTTGAAAATGAGTATTCGCTATGGTCAGGTGGTTTTCTTGACAAAACTCTACTAGCCTCTGCCCAGCTTCATTTTGCTCGGCAAGACCGAACTTGCCTATAATTTCTGATATTCCTTCACACCCGACCTTAGCATTCCAGTATCCTATGAGAAAAACGACGTCTGGTGATGGGGTGCGGCCTAAAGGCATTGTAGGTCCACATAAAATCTCTCAACGTCAGCTTCTTAAGCAGTAGTGGTCGGTGAATAGACTTGGATAACCGTTAGGTTGAAAGGGTGACCTTGGATCCGAAGTGAAATCATTCGGTCGTTTTTGGGGCTGTATCCTAGCTCTGCTTTGCCCATTCTTCTGTTTACTATGAGAACGACCCCATTCCTTCTCTTGGATTCGGGCCCACAATAAAAAACATAATGGTCGCCGGAGTTAACTTCTCCCATTCCGGTCCACTTGAGCTCGCTGATACCCAAGATATCAATGTTCAATCTGTACATTTCTCGCTTGACGTCATCCAGTTTACCTTGCGTCATAGATCTTACATTCTATGTTGCTATGTGATATATCTCTTCGCAACATCGGACTTTCCGGTCGCTTCCCGACACATCCACAACTGAGCGTCCTTTTGGCTTTAGCCCAGCCGCTTCATTCGTCCTGGAGCTACTAGGAATCGCCCTTTGTTCATCCCCAGTAACATGTGGGATGCCTTCCAACCTGGGAGGCTCATCGTCCGGCGCCATATCATTAATGGTATTGTGACTGGCCATAGGGTTTTCTTGGGAGGAAATACTGGAGTGAGTTGCCATTACCTTCTACAGTGAGTCACATTTTGTCAGAACTCTCTGCCGTGACCTGTCTATCTTGGGTGGCCCTACACAGCAGAGCTCACGACTTCATCGAGATTCGCAAGCCCCTCCGCCACGACAAGGCAGTGATTCATGAAGGGGTAATCGACCTGTACTATCCGTATATTAATTCTATGGTTAACTTATAGACGACTACCAAACTGATGTGGCCACCCCGAACATTTGGCAAGCTGGAGACCCAAACATGATATGTCCCGAGCTTCAAATTTGATATCCAATTTGATTTGACAATGTCCAGATCAGTGGTTCTCTCGATGGTTACGTGCGCTACCCGCAAATATGAACCAATGGTCCTCCAGATTGAACAAACTCAATTTGCAGCGGCACCTCTTGTATTTCGAACAGGTCGACAAGGAATTCAAATGAGCGGCGGAGGCAGCAGATATTTAAAACACGCGGGCCATCTGCAGCAGAAATGAATCTACGGCTTTCTAAACGAAGCAGTTGAATTAGTGCCGCCCCCGCGGACTGTAATGCATCAAGGCCGCGGTCCGCGCATCTAAAATGTCCGCTCGCTTTCAAGAAAGCGGTCATGCGATCATATATCATTATCGTGATAGTCACGCCGAAAACAGTGACAAGGCATGCGGAGAAGAAGGAGAGTCACGCTGGCCAGGGGCGGGCAGATGCATGTGATGATGTTTTTCTTTCGGCTGGCTAGTCTAGGTGGCGCTGACTCTCTGGTATTTCTTCTTTTTTTTCTAAGGTAGGGTTGACATCGATCACCGCAGCTCTTCATGCTTCATATGACAAATATGGAACAGAGGATACAAGAAAGGAACCTAGGTTTTAACCTGTCATATAGATTAGGCAGAAAGGTGGTAGAGCAGCTCCTCCCCGGTTTAATATATACAGACAAAATTGTGCTTTTATCAGATAGCCAGGAAGACTTGCACACTCTAGTTATGTATTTCGGGAAACGAAGGGGACACTCTAGGCTTCAGTTTTAGAGCAGCTAAGTCGGCTCTGATGATTTTTCCCGGCTTGACCAATCAGGGTCTTACACTACAAGGCCATGAAATACCCAAATTTGCAGAATATAAATATCTCGGGGTATGGGTAAACGAAGGATTGGCATACATGGAAAAGCATGAGCAATCACTTAGGGCACAAGGGCGAAAATATATCGGGATAGTGAAGCATAGAGCATTGTGGGGATACAACAGGTACCAGGTGTTGAGGGGTATTTGTAAATCAATTTTGGTGTCAAGACTTGCTATGGAAAATGCGGTTTTGTTAATAAAAGTAGAGATACAGTCGACATTACAAATAAATCAGAAAACCGTGGGAAGATCAGCATAAGGTTCCCACGGGAAAACAAGAAATGAGGCGGTAAAGGGAAATATGGGCTGGGCATTTATGAAGTACGGGAAGCTCAGAGTAAAATATTATATGAGGAACGACTGATGAAATTGGACAGTAACATATGGGCACCTAAAATATTTAAATACCTATATCTAAAAAGCGTTGACTTACAATGGAGGAAAAGAACTAGGAAACGAACCAGTAAGTATGCTGGACACAAGGACGAAGAAATGAAGAGCATTAAGCAACAGATGAAAAACACAGAAGGTACAAATTGCACAAATTCTATGGAAAAGAAACAGTGTGGAGCTATACCGAAAATGGAAACGGCAGATCAGGAAGGAAGCTTTCTTTGCTAACTCAAGAGGCAGTGTCCTACTTTTTAAAACTAGATCCGGGTGCCTTAGAACACGCAGGTTCAAAAAGAAATTTAACCATGAAGATGACACATTTGCAGTATGTGGTAACCCCACAGAAACAATTAACCATCTTATACTCAAATGCGATGGTATCCATTCGGAAGTCGATTCAGGCGTAGTCACTCTTCATGAGGCTCTGTGGTTTAAAGATGCCAGTGGCCGGGTGAATGAACCTGTGGTGAAAGCTAGAGAAAAAACAAATTTGAAGATTGGTGGCTTAAAGGAGAAAAGTAACTTAATCTAAGCAATGTATAAACAAAATATAAATAATTAGAATGATGGTGTAGTAAACTGATCTGAAATAATATTTAATATATATGGAAAAAAAACGAGCACGAGAGCAACTGCAAACCCCCCCCGTTTCAAAGGGAACAGTCCTATAATCCCTCTATTCAATCCATCCAGTCTCAGGCAGGGCGCTTCGTTTACTTCTGTCCGCACCTGTACATACAGCCTCTCATCTCTATCTGTTTACTAGTTAAAATAACAATGCTGTACCAAGAAGTAGTGCAAGCAAGCATAATTGTTTAGATTTGAAATCTAATCACCCTATTTATGACAGCTGTACGGTCATGTTTCGCACTAGTTCCTTGCGTTACTCAATATCTACAATCCTTGCCCGAAACCAAGGGTTACATCCTGCTTCACTAACTTAAATAACTGCACAGATAAAGCCTCCATTTACAGTATTATTCGCCCCTTTCTCAGATGTTTGAGTAAGAGGCGGTGCTCAATCAGGATGTGTCTTTTAGCCTTGTCCAGATAATTATTTTCACACGCAGTAGAGCGTTTAAAATGTGAGCCGTTGGTACCATTATTCGTTTTATAATATTTTATAAGTCTCGTTTTATATCTTCGTTTTATTTTAATTCACCAGTTTTCGTGAGCGTGTACTTAGTGAGTACGTATATGGTCCTACCCTCAACTTCTCAGCTAATCTGTTGTTTATTCTTGGTATCGTCACGCTTCGAGAGGCATAAATTCGCATATACCCTTGAGATTTATTGGTTCCTTTTAAACAAACAAATTCTACTATTTAGAGTCCCGACGCGTAAATATGCAGGTTGTTAACTTCACACTCAAGTTAGTGTTAGAATGATGAGTAATAGCGACGCTAAGATGCAGTTTTAGCGGCATACTTGGTAGAAAAATAGTCCGTTTTCCAGCTTAGAGCGCTTTGCCTTTACCTTTCCCTAGTTCCTGCTGGTAACAAAAAAAAATGCTATCCAATCGCAACAATGGAGGGCCAGCGATTAGGGAAGGCACGAATTCTTGTTTGTATTTGAAATCTAGTTAGCCTTTTATAGAAAGCCACATGGACATGTTTTGCACAAATACGAATCTGACGGTATGTTTATGGGAGACATGTGATCCTAGCAAGTTCCCCTTTTTCTACCTACGTTCCCCGGCAATCACCTAGAGTTAAATGGCTAGCAAGCAATACCACAGTATATCAACAGTATTATTTGCCAGCGTAAAAATGATACTTGTGTTACAAATTATTTTCCCAAAATTGGGATGAAGAGAGCAATAAAGAAAGGGTAGCTGCTATTACGGGGACTAATGTGTCTACTGCTGTGATTTTGTACATTACGTGGGTGGGATCTTATGATGTGATCGTGCGTATGCAATGAATGAGTAGAGACAGAGCCTGCAAATAAAACAAAATGCAAATAACAATTGAAGGAATTCCTCAGGAATGCTGTACCGTTGACTTTAATCGATGCGCTGACTGGTTCTTCCAGACGCATTTTTATTTAATACGAAATTGGTTTTCAAGCTATTATTGCCTTTTTTATACTACATTTCCTCCTTTAAGCTATTCCTAGTGTTATAGAAATTGATTTGCTCGGTTGTCTTGTGAAACATTATTCCCATTTTGCGATTCTCAAATTCGGGCTACGCATTTCACTTTCGTAGTATACATAATATTGGTATATCTGTCAAGAAATCCCAAATTGGAGGGTTTGTGTTAAGATTCATGGCATAATAAAAGCCTCCCAAATATCCGATACGAAGAAAAGGTACGAAAATGGCAGGTGAGGAATTTAGTCCAAGAAATTCTTAGAAAGAGTGTTATATCTAACACAGGTAGGAAGGAAACGCCAAGAAATTCAGAAAATCAATGCGATGGAAAGAAAAGGCCGAGGTAAAAGGGTCATTTGTGAATATTCAAGCGCAGCTTTCTGTTAGCATGGCGGCTTTGTTCTGACAGACATTGTTCTCGCAGACAGTCACAACTGCTTGAGCAAGAGCCAGGAACCCCTGTACGCACATGCGAATGCTTTAATATCTGAGCACCAAACCTTCAGTGCCCCTCCGACAAAGCACTGCCTCAACACATATATAGAGAACCTGCCGGAGGCATAGGCTTGTGAAATTTGAAGGCGCATTCAAACGGGCCTTCAAAGGTGCCGATGTTTCCTCAGAGTATTTGAACAGTGCAGTCGTGCACTCTCTCCTTTGCTTTATGCTTTGTATGCGTGACAGCAGGCTCGCCCTTTTTGATGCTTCGAGGTTTAAGCGATCGATGCCGAAAGCTGGTCATAATTTTTTGAGGCTGCGAGGTTTCATATCAGGGTGCAGGGCTCCTTGTGTGTGTCCCCTGGTGTTGTACGTTTCGTTCTCTCGTCCCTGTTCTTTTGCGCTGTTTTAGAATGTCCCCTGGCCACTACCACCTCCCAGTGCCATGCTCGTAGTTCCGACATTAAGGCACGAACAATTTCCGCTCTGTATATTTTTAGTAAGATGCGGCGGTGCTGTCGAATGCGAATATGCGAAGGCGCGAATATCGAAACGGTCTACGCCGATAGGTAATTACTTTTTTTAAATGGCTGTACTCGTCATAATATATATATAGTGAATGTTACGAACATGAAACAGCAAACGAAACTCTGGGCATTGGAGGCAGACCTTGTCACCGAACAAAGCGACGGAGAGGAGGCCGAAGAAGTTTACCTCACATTGATGAGGCGCGCTTAAGGTAGGAAGCTGGCTGAAAGTCCTGGTTGGAGAGCCAAGCATCTTTGGGATACGTGTGAGAGCGCGAACGTTTTACCGCAACTTTATTTCTGCGACTAATTATTTCTTAACTAAATATTTTACTTATTTGTCAAATGCACTACAGAGATTTAAAACTATGCAGGCAGAACTGTTTCTGTTTTTCTTCCGCTTCCACTCGGCCAAGGGTTATTTTCCAATTAGAAATATTTGACGCCGTTTTTTATTTTCACAACCCGGAACAGTTTCTGTTTTCTACTGCGATTTGTAGAGCTATGTTTAATTCATTTTTAATTTGAATCAAAATTACTTGCTTGTTTTTTGATATGGAAGGACTGGTGGCCAGAGTTTACTAGGTCGTTTTCATTTTGTTCTAGTCAGGTTTCAGCGCAAAGAAAAAGACATGCAAATTTAAACGGCACACATAACTTATGTTTGCAAAACTGAACCTTGTAGGTGCTTTTATAGGTGGCCTGTCTGCGTCTTTGTGTAAAGAAATAATGTCTGCATAAGTCATTTACGCTAGGCATGATAGTACACTAAACGAAAACGTGTGGTCAACTTGAATATGCAAGCACCAGCACCTTTACAATATATATACAGACTATTCACCTGTGTATTTTGGACACAGTTTTGATATTTTTCTCACTATATTTAGTGTGTGTGTGACTTTAATATGTAGATGCTCTGATTTGGAGGTCATCGTTGCCCTTTAGAGTAAAACATTTGAGCCCTCGTGTTTTATTTGCGTTTGCAGTAAGGACGGGATATCATAAGTGACAGATGGTTTTTTTATGTGTTCGTTGCTTTGGTTTGGTTTGGTTTGGTAAAACTTTATTTCCCACAGTAGGGGTGCTGGAAGACACTCGGCTAGGCGCCAGGCGTTGCTTCAGCTTTAGTAATTTCCTCATCCGAAGAGTATACCTAGGTGCAATTTATGTAATTGCATTTTTGTTTTTGTATTTTATTTCATGTGTTCAACACAATATCGCCGAAATAGAAGAAAATCCAGGTAAGTTCTACAACTGGCATCTATAAAATGCCAACCTAATTTTGCGATCTAATAATGCTGCGCGTATTCACATTCCATGACGAAATTATATATTGGCGTTGTCTTAAAAAGTAGTGATGCCATGATTCCCAATACATTGTGCCACCCATCAAAATCAGAGTAGTGATTGTGCTGCATCTGTGTTTGCAATACGTAATGCGCATACAAAACGGCAATGTAGCGACGGGTGTGGTGCGAGAAAAATATTTTGTCTTCTCACCTCTCGATGAGCCATATCATGCAGCGCATAACCGAAGTAATATTTCTGTCAAATTTAGTAGGCAGAATTAGTAGGCAAGCAAACAAAAATTTATTAAACACTAGCAGCAGTCACCACTTTTCTAGAACTTATTGAGGACTGCTTACCCTCTTCTTACCGTTTTAAATAATAATTTACACGCATTGTAGAATTCAACTTAGAAAGATTTGCATGATAATCGAACTGGTTTGCTTTTTAATATTTTGGAACAGTCGTTGGCATTATATCCTAGGTGTGGTTTAGTTTGAGGAAGAAGCTTGCCATCTGAATGAGCCTTACTTTTGGGCTAGTTTCGGTTAGGTTACTTTAAATGCATCCGGTATTCAGCTAACGTCAACTGCTGATCATTACTTCCAGAATTCTGCTTCTTTCACCTGGATCCCTTAAGTCATTCAGAGGCGTTTAAGCGTAAGATAAAATCCTGGGACACAAAGTGCGTTTATACGAATAAGGAACTGGGCGTCAGACTGCACTGCTGCGAAAGAAACCTGCATTTTTACCTTAAACGTTTGTTGTGTATTTGACGTTCTGCCTTGCTTACGCTACAGGCACATGGCAGGAAATTGAATTCTCTTTATGGCTGCCTAGAACAATATCAAGACTCATTATGGCTCTGTTCAAAACTGTTCGATAAAAAAAGATACATTGGTTGCTCAAAATGATATCTCAGTGTAAATGCAGATAACAATTGTAGTGCTATCTTTACAAACTCAATGGGTTAGTAGCCTCACTGGTGGTATCCGTGCATAATGAGCGATTTGTAGTCAGTGCAGTTCTTTTCCAAAAAAACTTGATGGTACCAATACGCGAATATGTTTTGGTTCGCTCGTTCCCCTTCGCAAAAACACTGTTTTGCTTTAAATAGGCTGTTTGTTTGGACACGGTGCTACGACCAAGCATCCGCATTTGCGCGCTCTATTGTTCGCCTGTGGGCATGGATAAGTGCTGTGAATATGTGGTGATGGTCCAATGGCTCTAAGTGAGCCTGTTTCCAGGAATCCTGTTTTGTAAGCCTGTTTTGCTTTGTGGACACTCTGCAAATGCCAAATTGACCCTGCCAAGAGAACGTCTGGAAAAACACAAAGAAACGTCCCTCTGCGGGAAATGCAGGAAGTGCTTTCTTTCTTTTGTTCACCCTTCCAGTCGATAAGCCCTATCGTCCAGTGAGGAATGCCTACTTTCCAAAGGAGGCGACAGAGTGACATGTCCGCTGACGTGCAGGACAAGAAAGGAGCATGACGCATACAGCCATTAAGTGATTTCCCAGGAATGCAGGAAAGATTTGCAATTGTCGAAAACGGACAATGCTGGGAGCGGATGCGGCGCCACGTGCACTCGGGTTTCTGAGAAGTAAAACCACTTGTCAGAACCAGCCTGTGGTTTCTTTGCTGAAGAATAGAAATGTACCTCCTCTCCTCGCCGTTCCCAAGCTTTTCCCGCCAACAAGTGATCACGCCCAACGAATGAATGCCGGACCAGTCAGTGCTTCAGACCATCACTGCAGTGATGTGTTCGATTGGATGCCGATACCTGAGGGGCGTGCCCTGGATTTGGTTGGTCAGCATCTTCAGAGAGGGGCTGGACATAGGGGGGGTTTTAAGGACGCTGCAGAGCACGAAATGTCGCTCTGGGCCCTGGGTAAACGGCTCATCCAGTCGCTTCTCGCTATGAACTATTAACGCTTGCCATTTTGCTGATGTACCCTTCTTTTTCGTGTAAATAATCTTGTAAATAAGTTTGTCAAAGTGCCATTAAACCTGCTTGTACATATTTCACCAACTTCGAAGATTCAATCCTACTTCAACCCCGAGTCTCTGCACGCTACCAAGTGAAGGCCGGGTCGACGTAGCCCCAGCGTCACGACAACGGCTATTTATGCACAATGACTAAATGGTCTTTTTAAGACATTTGTTTATCACGATTTATAGGCAAGGTTAAGTAAAGTGCCATTCTTCTTTTCTCCTTAATGACACTGGCACTCCGCCGGGGTGGTGCAGTAGTAAGACGCCCGACTATTGTGCCGGAATACCCGTGTTTGAACCCGACCTCGGCAGCTGCGTTTCGATGGAGGCGAAACGAAGAGGCCTCCGTGTGCTGTGCGATGTCAGCGCACGTTAAAGATCCCCAGGTGGTCGAAAATACTCCGTAGCCCTCCGCTATGGCTCCTCTTTCTCCCTTTCCATTTTCACTCCCACCTTCCTCCCTTCCCTTACGGCGCAGTTGAGGCGTCCCTTCCCTTACGGCGCGGTTGCGGTGTCCACAAAAAACAAGTGAGACAGTTACCGCGCCTTTCCCTTCCTATAAATAAATCAGTGGTCCACAGAAAACAAGTGAGACAGTTACCACGCCTTTCCGTTCCTATAAACCAATCAGTTTTTTTTTAATGACACTGGCCTTTCCTAATAACTCCTTAAAGGTTGTTTTTCTATTAAGGCCAGCTTGCAACAAATTGAGCCCGTCTCCGGCTTCCGCTCACCAATGCCGAAGTCTAGCTCAATTTTTCTGTACTTTTGCGCCGCTTATTTTTAGTTTTGCAGAATTGTCAGTAAAACCATCTGTTTACAAGGCGTGGCTTTGTTAGTAATCTGGAAGCGTAGCTACCGCTTCTCTAACCATTTAGGACACTGTCCTTCTTATCGAAGTGCAAAGCCGCGGCAAATATATTCAGGCCTTCTAAAGGCTCTCCTTGGAACTACTGTGAATTTTTGAGTATTCGAATATATACTTTACTGCTGTCATAATGATCGCTACAAATAGGTGACAATTTTATTTTTTAGAAACCTCATATTTTAGGCACAGGCTTACTGGCCATACATATTTGCGTCGCAAAGTTGTAAAATTTATACCATCGAACTATTCTGCTGAAAAGCCTATGTAGCTTCTCTCATAATGGACTTAAATTACGTCATTTTAGAATTCAGGATGTTTTTAGGGAAAGCAAATAGCCTTTAATCAGTTGTTTTCTGCAATGCAGTTTGCACCAAGGCAGAAATATATTTAAGGGCTGTCAGAACGTCATATCGTGGTCAGCTATCAAGTGCCGGAACAAGTGCTGGCGACCAGGATTCCGCCTCTACTAGAATACACTTTGAGAATATTTAGCGTCGATATTGGTCGTGGTACCTTACTGCAGGAATGAAAAAGGACCTAATTTTACCACGATACGGGTGTTTCGAAGTGAACAAGAAAATCCATACATGATTTCTGAATAGAATAATTTAAAGAAAATTCCTGGAAAGGTCTTCACGTTCCCCAATACCTCAATGATTACAGAGCAGGAATCGCATCTAAACACCAACTCTGTTCAAGTGAGTGGGTGCTAGAATACAAATAACGCTTACTTCCCATTGTACAAAGGAATATGCTAATAGCAGATGGAATCCTGTACGTGTGCAAAAATTAGTCGTTGACTACATTAGTGTGAAGAGGTGCTCTCCAATCATATGCGGGTGATCACGATAGTTGCGTAAGAATATTGATAATAAAAGGCGAATCATTGCGTCTGATTTTCAAATAAGTGATACTTACTGAAGACAAAGAAATAAGGATCGTTTTTCAAACTTAGGAGCTATAGCTGCGTGTTTACCTTTAAGCTTTCAATGGTGTCTGAATGAGCTATGAATTAGAAACTAAGCGTAAGAACACTTCCCTAGCATAACCAGCGACATATACTTGGAAATAAATCACCTGCGTATTAATGTATCTGGCGCGGCAAGTCCGCGGCGTTATCAGGGCCACGGCCCATTCCAGTGTTTGTTGGAACGAGGAGTGGTATTTTCTTTTAACCGCATTTGGAATAAACGCGGGTGCATGATAAATATTTCCATGTAGAAACTTGGGGGATGGGGGGGGGGGGGGGGGTACATATAGACAATATACAAAAATGACCTTCAGGCAAACATCCTAAATTTATTACAATTCAGGTGTTCTTTCTAAGAAATGTTAACACCCAGAAGTGCATTTCATTCTTTATTTATTTTTATTTGTACACACTGCAGCCTCGATGAGGCTATGGCAGGAGTGGGCAAACAAAGAAAAGTGTATCAAGAAAATATAAGCATATAAAACAAAGAAAAAATAAAATAAAAATGGCACTAGGAAGCAATGGCCTGTATCAAGAAAGTACAAGCATATCAAAACAAGTAAAAATAAAAATAAAATAAAATAATATAAATTGAAAAATTAAAAAAAAAAATAAAATAAAAAATAAAAAAGAATAAAAATAAAACAGAATAAAAAATAACAAAAATAAAAACTAAATAAAAATGGCACTAGGAAGCAATGGCTGTCAAAAGTTCTTCAGTCGGTAGCGAGGGGACGTTTCCAGGCAGCGAATTCCAGAGTTCAATAGTCAGAGGAAAAAAGCTGTGTTTGAATGTCCGAGTGCGGGAAAAAAAAAAGGGATGAGATTCAGGCTATGGGAACTTCTAGTAATGGAAGGCTTGCTAATGTTCAAATAATTATTTAGTGAGAGTGAACCAGTATGATCAAAAACTTCAGACATTCTATTTGACGGCGAGATGATAGGGCTGTGAGACCTAAATATGTATTATGGGAAGACGGGTAAAAATCTCGGCCGTAGTTGTGGCCCTAGTCGAATAGCCTATAACAGTGAAATACTAAGGTGAGATGCAAATTGGTTTCAGAATATACCTTGGTTTGTCCTTTCTAATGTTGAAGTTATTCCCGATAGAATTGTTGTCTGTGTCTGCTTACGCCTACCCTGCGAATTAAGGGAAGTTGAGCGGAAACAATATGCTATGTTATAAGGGTAATAAAAAAAAAAAAAACTTGGCAGAACAATGCAGAACGGGCCTATTTTCTGGACAGAACATAAATGAACTTTGAAATTATTGCTTCATTCTTATAATTTAGCGGCAGCGAGCAGGAGTTTGTCTAAGCGACGTTTTATTCTGGAAAGGGTGAAGATTTATAGCCCTATACTGGACAAGAGCGGAGTGAAACGAACATTTGTGTGCTTTCTCAGCTACAACTCAGGGAATAAAAATCATGTGTTCAATTAGGCAACAAGACTTTGAATATAAATGGCCCCACCTGGATATTTTCTACAACGGGAACTGATCGGCACTTTAGACGCACATGATTTTGGGTGCAACCGCCCAAAGGCACGAGTGCAAGTTTCTGTCTAGTTCTTTCTTGTCCTCTGGCTCCGTGCCGTTGCGCTGTTGCACTGGGTGTCTTTATTGAGTCCTTATAATTTTTTTTTCACAACATTATTCTTGGGAAAAGAAAACAGCTTACTCCTGACATACGGAAAAAAAGAGAGACTACAGCACAGCTCTGTCTTGTAGTCTCTCCTTTGTCCGTGTGTCAGGAGTGCGCTGTTTTGTTTTTCTAGGATGAACTACAAACTAGCCCATTCTTCCACCTTTGCTTGTTCACAATGATGTGCCACAATACACTGTGACCTATAAACATTACCTTGAAAGTTACGCTTTTTATTCTCCCTTTCGATGTATGAAAATCTATTATTGGTACCCTTTAAGAATATTTATGTTGAGTTTAAATGTTTTTCAAACTGTTAATTTTACTCTTTTGTTTTTGCAGACATCTCTTACGACAGTTATGATGCTGAAACTACTCCACGTAAGCAATGCGCCCTACTTAGCTTAAAGGAATAAATTAATTATTCATCTTTCTTACCCCGATAAACGTTTTATTACTGCTAACCATAGCGTGCAACATTGAAGGGAATCAGCGTAGTTAGTTTCCTAAACAAGTGCTGCGCATTACTCACTAATTAAATCTGGGAAATTGTGTTTGTTGGGGAAACATTAACATTTCACCGGAACTATGCTATTTATTCAGAAGACGTGAGAACACTGACAACTGTATATTTTATTGTCTTGAGAAGTAAGAATGTAATGGAGCTACGTAGCACCTCTTTTTGCATGAACTACTGAAGGACGACATACAGTCGAATGTCAAGCCGGCAATTTTAAAGATTTTACCGATGAATTTACCTCTGTAAGTCCTCGCTCCGACCTATGTTTTCCGCTAATGTGGTGTCTCAAAGCAACAAATTAGCAATAAATGGAGAGAACATTAGGGGCTTCGTAGCGAGATACATAATAGAGCCAGAATACATTGACACTAATTAAATCTTGGGAAATAGTCTTTTTTCGTTGAACAATAGGACGAAATAATGAAATTGCGAGGATGACCGATTGGAAAGTAGGCGAAACACTCTCTGGCTTAATCACAGCTTCTAACTTGAACCTTGATGTCACAACTGGTGTAACAGTATTAATAACAACTCTCATCGCCATTGGTAGCCTATTTTAACACATGGCACTCGTAGTATTTGAGGAGGATCTACGTCCGTCGCGAAGAATGGGGGTGTCACTTCACAACTATTTCAATAAGTGGTACGTAGCATCAGTATATAAGTAAAATGAGAATTTCCGTTTTGTGTTGAACAGTAAAAAGAAATAAGAAAATTTCTAGGATGACTGATTGGAAAAAAGACGAAATAACTCCCTGGTTTATTCACAGCTTCTAATTGGGGCCTTGAGGTCACAGGTTGTGTAACAGTGTTAATAACAACTCGCATAGTCATTGCTGGTCTACGTTAATACCTGACACTGCTTGCACTTGCGGTATCTGTCGCGAAGAATGAGGGCTTCACTTAAGAGCTATTTCAATAGCAGGTGGCGCACAATATCAGTACATAGGAGAGCAAAATGCTCAAAAGCCGCCTCCATAGCTCAGTCGGTGGAGCACCGGGCACAAAGTTTGGAGGTTATGTGTTGTGATCCCACCTGTCCAATGTAGTTCATTTTGTAGTGGAAGTTGTGCGGAATTGTCTCTATAGATATTACTTCAAATTGTTTAAGGCAAAAATCATTGAACTTGCGTTCATTCCAAAACAGCTGGTAACTCTTTTCTTATAAATGCATTCAAGAAACATCCGCCATAAACCTAATATCACTTGGGAAGTCAAGTCTGCTAATAAAAAGCCTTTCAATGAATTTAAAATGCGGCAGGAAGTTGAAAATTATTCAGAAAGTGAGTGGTATGTTTATGTATATTGTCCATCTAAAGTTGCAGCAGCAGCGTCACACTATGCAACTAAAGGCATGTATTCGCGTTCTACTAATATGAGCACTAATAGTTGAAAAGCAAAATTTATTTTGATTGCTATATGGCGCTGTTCGTCCAAATTGCGTGTGATAAAAATGACATCTGTGAAGCGGAAAGTCACTTAACCGCTGCGATTACCTTTAAGGGGTTTTAAACGATGTCACAAAACATCAAAGTTTGAGCTACATGCAAACATGAAACTAGCAAAAAAAAAAAAGGCAACGCAATGAATAACGCCGCTGCTTAGCATTCATACCCTCTTTATCAAAATGAACAAGGCATATCAAAGGGAAAATTTGAAAACGAAGCTATGAAAATACAGCATTAAACGGTTGTCACTGAGTGCTCGAACTAAACGAAACTTTACTGAAGACACGTAGGGTGTATTGTGTGCAAAACAATTTAGGGAAAATTAGTCCAATGCGCCAAATGAACAATATTCGTCAATGTAGCAGTTAAGACCATTAGGCTCAAGTAAAGAACGATAAAAAAGAAATTATGCATTCTATAGTTGCGCATTTGAGAAAGTCATTGCCAGGAACAGATTATTGATATGCCGAAGATATATGTATGCTGTGGTGACTATTCTTATCTAATGATTGTTGTCTGCGCGCCGTGCATATTTCAAAATGATAAAACTCGATCTATTATCCACAAAAGAAAGCCACGTAGAGCTAAAGGCCTCAGATTTTGGATCCAAATATGTCTCAGAAAACGGAGCGGCTGCGGATAAAGAATGACATTTTTTTAAGCAGGAGATTTTTCACGTTTACAGAGGTGCCAGAAACCATTACAAAGACAGTACATAAACCATGCCCAGAAATGTTACATCTTCAAGATCCGACAGGAAATATGGTAAGCATCAATATATTCTTTAGGTGTTCATGATCTGACTTGCAATATTCTGCGTCGATTCCCACGTCACTAGGATATAAGAATTCTAAATGAAGGAGAATGGATGGGTGGCCAGGTTGCAATGTTTTTGAAGATGCAAATTCTGCTTCATTAAGAAACGTCCATGAAAGCAAGTACAGTCAGAATATTGCTACTTTAGAGTCCACTCAAATAATAAAGGCACCGAATTACGACTCCTTATCACCTTCTCCCCCAGAGAAAACGGCGGCTATTCCTAAAATATGCTGGATGCGTTTCAAAAAGGCATTAAGGCACTTCTGCGGCTCAGGTGGCGAAATACTCGTTGAAAAACCCAGTTTTCATTGATACTTTCAAAAGCAAGTGCGAGAAGCTTACACAATCCTCTTTTGAAGATAAAGTTTGGATCTTATTTGGCATCGGCTACATGCGACAAGTTGATATAATAACATAGAAATAAGTGATCGCCATTTGGAAAAAACCTTGACATTCGCATCAAAGCAATGTATTGCTTGAGAGGTATAGAAACGCAGCACTAGTAAAAAGAAGACAAAAGCGGCTTCCTTCATTGAAATAACTTACTCTGTGACGTTGCGCCTATATTTGCTACAACACAGGTATTCAGGAAGGGGGGGGGGGAGTTCTTAAGGAGGTTATTGTACAGTATCCCGATCCCCTTGCCTCTTAGAGAAGCCTAAAATTCCTACGCAGTTGATTTCAATACCTGGCCCCGAATTAACAATATAACACCAATACCAGATGCCACTTGTGGTTTTATAAGCCACTTGGGAGTCATTATTTAAACTGCGTTCCAAAGATAAGCACTTCCGCTATCCGCAATTATTAGCTCGTTTAAGAGGCTGCACGTGGTGTTATGAAAGCTGAGCACACAAGCAGGGCCTACATTTCCTCTAATCAATATAACACTGCAGAAAAGTTTGGAGGGTTGATCCCTTCAAGTGTACGAGCTCGCTATTAGCCGACCACTAGACGCGATCCAAAACTCGAAAGCCCTACACCACTGCACATTTCAAATGACGACACAAATAAGCCTTTGCATAGGTGGCATGAAATAAGGCATCACTGGCCTCGACGAATGCGCAATGTTGCATATGCTGGACACGAGTGGCAGAGATGTAGGAGATAAGCCGCGATCATATTTTCTGTTTCATGCCAGCAAGAAACAAACGCTTCAGCGAGCGTATAGGTAAACCATAGTTTCTATTGGAAGCAAAGGGGGGGATTCATGCCAAATTTACAAACTTGCCATCATGGCACCCTGATAGCAACCTCGCTACCTAATAGTGATTTTTACAAAAGCTTTCTTTTCTCCCTTCGAGGAGAAACTCTACCTGTCAATGCTTTCTTAAACGCAGAGTAGGTCCAGAGGTGGCATGGAGTTTCGACATTATGGCTTGTTATTTTTAAGTGCAATGTCAACAAAGGTATATCGGATATGACATACACCATTGATCAGGGCTCACAAAAATTTCACCCGACATTGTTTTTAATGGGCAATGACTGCGGACTTTATCAAGCTGATTTTCGCGCCAGCATTAACAATCGCGCATGCCATGTCCTGAGTTGAACTCACATATCTTGCGTGGCTTCGGAGATCACCACCGTGTGCCTGAAAGTAAGTACAATAAGGCGAATGTTAAGAATAAATTACACAGTCTTGGCATATTATGCAGGTTATTGTACAAGGAAAATAAAACAGCTGATCGAAGTGCTAGATTATCTCTACGGCGAGGAGGTTATGTATGAGCTACATTGTTTTTTCGGACTTGCAGTGTTATTGTTGACTTATATATAGTGCTTATATTCATATGAATCCAACCGAATGCAAGAAACAAGAGTTCACTTCTGATTGTAAAGCACAGTATGCGTTTATATCTTATACCGAAGGCGAGGAGCGAGAATGTAAATCTATGCCGAAAGGGCAGAGGAGGTCGAGAAATTCACTCCGAAAAAGGACTCCGTAAAGAAACGTTGGGAAGCAGTTCATGGTCGTAATCATTGTAGCCCTTTTCAAACTTCATCTTTGTTTTATATAGTTACAATGCTGAATTGCGTACTTATACAGCACGGTGACTGAAGAAATAGGCAGCCTGTTTTATATTGCTTAGTTAAAGAAAAACAGAACATTTGGCTAGGCCGTATTCCGAACGGTATCGTTATTTCGTGGGCGCGAAGATGGGAAGGTTTCAAAGGAAGCCCAGCATTTAAGTGCCGAAGGAGAGTATATAAAAATATTTCAATATTTACTTCAATTACTCCGTGATATCCTGTTTAGCATTAAGGTGTAAGCTATCACGTTACATGAAAGATCATACCACTTACATGTAAAGCTACATTTTCTATTTCTATTACTGAATGATCGACCGGCGACGGGATTAGAGATCAGGAGCCATGCGCCTTGCTCGGTTGCATTCTAATCTCTAAGGCGTAGACCGATTTGGCAGCTCCTGGCGAAGCATCCACGTCTTATGGTGTCGCAAATTCACCTATATCGACGATCAGTCTGTACATCGCCGCTGTCAGTACATACTCTTAGCCGACAGCATACCCATCAGTTCTTGCTCAGAACGATGGCGCGGAATTTTCGGAAACCAGTCCCTCCTGATATAATGTGTAAAATCAGAGCTTATATGATGCATATAAATTGTTTTGAAAGCCAATTGCTAAATACCGTCATAGCAAAACGAAACCAATAAAGACAGAGAAATACCGAAGCAACAGTAAGAAAAATAAAGAAGGGGTAACAGAGCAGAAATAAGGAACAGAAGATAGCTAACGTTCTATTTGAAGTTGTGACACTGGAAACAGTCCGACGTGACGAATCATTGCATTCTGAGTTAAAATACACACCTGATACGGGAGCAATGTACTGCCAAATTGGCAGCTCAGTATGAGTGGCGCTAGGTGCATTAATGTACAGGCCAGCATCCAAGAACTTTGGTGCTGCACGAACAGCGTTCTTACAACGTTTCAATCCTTTCATTTGCGGAGCATACATGCCCTTACTGGCTCCATTCGCAACTTTAAGCGCCGTAGCTATAAGCGGCTATGGTATTCAATGAGCAGACCACTCACAACGTCGACATGTGTGTGTTCGTTGTTATTCGTGTGGTGTACGTGGCGCCCTACCTCAAGCTGAGGAAGAGCGACTGTGAGACGCTCAACGCGATGATTCTGGCGGCGGTTGAAAAAGGCTCTAGGACTCTCAGTCAGAACGTCTACGGAGCGCCTGCTCAAACGTGGGATCCATAATACAATAGGGGAGCTGTTGAGGCCCACAGAGCAAGCCAAATTGCTAGGCTTTAGGTGACCAGCACCGGCAAGCAAGTCCTCTGAGACCTCAATCTCGGGCTTCTTCCCACCACGGAAAATAGGATGGACATCCCAGAAGTGTGGAAAAATACTTTGACGTTTAAGCGACTCCCCTAAAACATTAATTGGAAGTATAACTAGGGGAGGCGTGAAGCCAGGGCAAAAGTTATACAAAATAACTATAGCAATAAGACAGGCACATATTAAGTGGACGCAGTGGGGCCCACTGAGGATGGCGTCTGCCCTATTGCTGTTGTGCACGAAGGAAGGCAGGTGAACGGGCTCTCAGTAAAAACTAACGAAACGGTAATGTTGGAGGAAGTGGCGATTGCACTGGCCGTCACCCACCGCGACGCATCCAACATAATATCCGACTAGCAACAGACGTGCCGAAATTACGTGCGGGGTAGGATAGCGCCACACCCCTGCAGGATATTATTGGCACATAGGAAAAATTCAGATTCGGCTATTAGTAAAAAGCAGGTTATATGGGTGCCCGGTCACCAGGGAGTGGAGGGGAACGAGACCACTCACGCGGCTGCCCGAGCGTTCTTTCCTCGCGATTCCGCTCAATTATCCGGTTCTACCGAGGCAGCCCTACCAATCCTGCTCATAACTTGTGCAGACATTGCAGATTATTTACACCTCTGCAGAAGGGCACTCCCGAGACCCGCCAAATATCTCGACAGATCTGAGGAGTGCCACCTTAGGCGGCGTGAAACCGTGTATTTTCTAAATTCCGCCTTACTAAACCACATGGACCCGACATTCACGGGTAGATGAAAATTCTGCGGGCAGTATGCTGACCTATACACATGCTGTGGGCCTGCCAGCAAAATACAAAAATAAACAGCCGACTAGGAATGGCTAGGAGGCGGCCCTGTCCAGCTCGGACCTGGAGGCCCAGCGTGCCATGGTCCAGAGAGCTCGGCCAGCGGTGGCGGCCAATGGCGTCCCGGAATAGGGTCTGCCACTCAGCTCCACTGCCATATGCACCTCTATTCCCAAATCATTTAATTTTCAATAAATCTTTTCTCCTCTTTCTTCTATTTTCACATCATGTAGGATGCTTTGCTAATTTTGCTGTCGTCGTGCCTGGACGTACCACTACGCCTCCTGCCCATTAGGTCATAGCGAGGTGCTATACCAGATGCGAAATCGGCTCACATTGCTTTCAGGCTGTATAGAGCTGCCACGGTGAAAAGAAGGACGTGTTCAGAACTCAAAGCAGAGTATATATTTCACTAGCCAACTCAGGACACTCACAAAGTCGATGATACGTGTCTCTTCAAAGCCATGTAAAATTGGACACCGTATTCGATTGATAAAACAACACCCATAAACGGCGCAAAAAAAAAAGAATTACGAAGCCCTAAGTTTAGGGAACATTACCTTAGACTTCTGCATATTGATTTTTAAGCCCACTTTTCTGCTATTGCTAGTCTAGTTCATCAATCATTCTTTGCAGTTCTGCTGAGTTACTTAGCAAGGCAATATCACCAGCGAGTCGTAGGTTACTGAGGTATTCTCTCCTACCCTTATGCTCCCATTCCGAGTCTTTCAATACTTCCTCTAACCAAACTGTGAATAGTAGTAGGGAGATCGTGTCTCCTTACCTAATACCTTTCATCATGAAAAATTTTTTATTTCTTTATGCAGAAATATAGTTGCAGTGCATCCACTATAGATGTCTTCCGGTACATTCCAATGCGACTCGTCAATACTTTGATTTCTCTGTGCCTTCATGACTGCCGAGGTTTCTACGGAGTCAAATGCTTTTTCGTAATCAGCGAATGCTATGTGTAAGGGCTGTTTATATTTCGAGCATTTTCTATCACCTGTCTGATGGCATATGGATATCATCAATATTAGAGCACCCTTTTCGAAAACCAGTTTGATCCTTTGCTTGATTGAAGTGTAGGATTGCCTTGTTACTGTTAGTGGTTACTTTGGCAAACACCATATGTGTAACATATAGTGTAACATATGATTAGCCCGTAATCTCAGAAGTCCTTAGCGTCCCATTTCTTATGAATTAAGATGTTAGCGATTTTTTCATGAGCCTGATGCCTTCGATGACACCAGGCATAGCGCATACAAGGTAGCCAATTTTTCTACTACGATATATCCCGTTCTTTAAAACATCAGCAAGTATGTAGTTACCTGATCTTCCCTTGCTGCTTTCGACCTTTTCATAGTTTCTAAAGCTTTCTTAACATCGTAAGGGCTGTTTATATTTCGAGCATTTTCTATCACCTGTCTGATGGCATATGGATATCATCAATATTAGAGCACCCTTTTCGAAAACCAGTTTGATCCTTTGCTTGACTGAAGTGTAGGATGCCTTGTTACTGTTAGTGGTTACTTTGGCAAGCACCATATGTGTAACATATAGTAGGTTGATTTGCCTGTAATTTCAGAAGTCCTTAGCGTCCCATTTCTTATGAATTAAGATGTTAGCGATTTTTTCATGAGCCTGATGCCTTCGATGAAACCAGGCATAGCGCATACAAGGTAGCCAATTTTTCTACTACGATATAAACCGTTCTTTAAAACATCAGCAAGTATGTAGTTACCTGATCTTCCCTTGCTGCTTTCGACCTTTTCATAGTTTTTAAAGCTTTCTTAACATCGTCTTTCGCCACTGGCAGAACGTCTGACCGCTTATCACTACTGCCTATATCATTATAGTCCTGACTACGTTTTCTACTGTATAGATCTGTACAAAACTCCTCAGCTACTTTCAATATATCCTGGCATATTCGTGATGACAAGCCTTGTCGCTTAGTGCATACATCTGATTTTTGTGCAGGCCCAATTTTCTCTTCACCGCTTTTAGGCTGCCCCCGTTCTTTCCACCATGGCAATTTTCCTCATGATATACTCTTTTATGTCGGCCAGTTTGCGCTTATTGACTAACTTTCATATCTCTTCAATTTCTATCCTGTCTGTTGGGTAGGAAGCTATGAGACATTTGAGTTTCTTAAGCCTGTCGTCTCCTTAGATACTTTACCTGTATCTTTTCTAACTATCCTACCGCCCACGTCGACAAGCTAACGATGATAAATATTTCATTCTGTATCGTCATTCAACTTTACTTCCGCCCAGACCTTTCGACAAAAGGGCGTGCGGGAAATGTACGACCGCCTCATCGAAAGGAAGGGTGAGATGTCCCTGCCACAGATTTACTTGCGTACTCTTTTATGTCGGCCAATTTACGCTTATCCACCAACTTTCATATCCCTACAATTTCTATCCTGTCTGTTGGGTAGGTAGCCTTCAGACATTTGAATTTCTTAAGCCTGTCGTCTCATACATTACCAGTATCTTTCCTAACTATCCTACCGCCTACTTCTACCACGCACTCAGTGATGAGATCTAGGAAATCATTGTTTAGTGCTTCTACGCTACTAATTTGAGACCTTACTATCCTGTGGTCACTGCATCGGACCTTTAGATCACCTCTACATTCTGCATAATCTCGAGGTTAGAAAACACTAAGTCAATTTCATTTCAGTCTCCTCGTTAGGGCATTTCAGTGTACACATCCCGTTCTTCCTGTTCGGGAAAGAACAGCAGTTCAAACTAGATATCGAAGCACTGGAAGGGGTAGACGAATATGTGCATTTAGGGCAGGTAGTAACCGCATTTCCAGACCATGAGAGGAAAATAACTAGAAGAATAAGATTGTGATGGAGCGCATTTGGCAAGTATTCGCAGATGATTAGCAGCTTATCCGTACCGCTTGAAAGCCACTGTCTTCGCCCCAGAATGGGGAAGGGTCTGCGAGGCTCAATCCGTACGACGCACCACAAACCAAATTGGGTGAACTGCCTTTACTTGGACAATGACAAAAAGGTTTAACCGAGTCTTTTAGAATACCCGGACCCGCTTGTGATGGAACTCTATGCAATCCGCGATGCTATGGAGACCATAAATAAAACAGATTCGATAACAGAAGCCCACATATATACAGACTCCTTAGCCGCCATAAAACAACTGAAGAAAGTGACGAAGACGCTATGTGTTACCCAGGAAATCCACGCACTCAATAAAAAAACAAAGATAAGCATCCAGATACATTGGACACAAGACAATGCTGAGAACGCTGAGCAGAGAAAAGTTGACCACCTCACACACGAAGTTCCACACACTAATGCGCCCCCCACCAGGCTCCCTTTCGATGGCCACTCCGCTGTTTCCATTTTAGCATCCTCTTTAAGGAAAAGTACACGTGCCCTCATTCCCCCGTGTACATTCCCACTCCCTCGTAACTTAACGAGATTGGAGGAGGTTTCCCTTAGAAGGATAAGAGCTGGGGCGGCCCTTACCCCGTCGGTAATATGCCGATGGGAATCGCAAGCTGATATCGGACCAACCACATGCCCAAAGTGTTCCACACCAGCTGCAGAAGTGAATGTTCGCCACCTGCTATGGACTTGTGCAGGAACAAGGGAATCAAGGACACAGATTCTGCGCTAAGTGGGTCTAACCACAACAACGGAAGAGGACTTTTCTAAATGGCTCACCGACAACGCTAAGAGCGGGAGCCTGCTCCGGTTCCTCACGGAAAACCATTTACATGAGTTTATATAATATGCCTTAAGGCAAGTATGCGCACAAAAAAAATACGTCGCTGCTTTAGCGACAAACAGAAAGAAGGAAGACCGCGAAAAGGTGAAGTTAATAATCTTCACCAAATAGAAAAGTTGAAAGGAACAACACCATAATCAGGCACTCACGCCAAACTTCCCGAAACAGCGTCCAAACGCAGCACCAACGAAAAAACGCTGCATCCATGTACGCCTCGCCAAACGCTGTCCACGCCGGACGACTAAAAAGCCCTGCCCCCTGTCGCGCGGCCTTATCGGAAAACAACTATCCTGGCTTCCAATGCGCGGATTTCGTCTCACGCGCATGTGCTGCTGCGCCTGCTGTTGGCGCGCTGTTTAAGTGATCGCGATGCCTCGGCCGAGGACCGAAGGCCCGACATTCCCACCCTCACAAGACCTGACACTCCGGTGTTGCGGTAAACAAAAATAAAAGTGAGAGGAATACAAAACAGCAAAAAATAAAAAGAATGAAAAGGTGAGCACTCTGGAAAGATTATGAATCCAAGTCCAGCAAATCTTCCCGGTCTGCGGTCGGTGGTGCACAGCGGTCTTGCCGGAGAGCGGAGACAGCGAAGTCCGCCAGCATGCGGACTTTGCTCGCATCGTTGGGGGCACCGGGCTCCAGTGCCCGTTGAAGAATATCGTGGAGCTGCTGCTGCTGCTCCTGGTGGCCGGAGCTGGTGACGTGTGCAGCCTGCGACATTTCACAAGAGTCGCATAGCCGGCACCAGCCGACGTTAGCCTCCTCTGCGGGGGTTGGAGAGGATCGTCGCGGCGCAGGTCGTCGGCACTGCGGGCGGTGAATGGTGCCGGCGCCAGTAGACAGCCCCTCTCGGAACGCTCCTGAAGGTGCCATGGGGCTGCCGAAAACAAAAAACTGGCCTCCGTGCCACCTTCCATGTATAAGCATGTTGCCACGTCCCGCGTTAGACCTGTATCCTCCAGCATAGCCGCCTGTCTCCGTCGATGCGCTCGGGGAATCCGAGGAGGGCGCAGGTCGTAGGGATACCCGGTGGATTCGCGACGCCGACGGCAGTTACGGTGGTCCAATCGGGAGTGGTTGCGCCATCTTGGGTTGAACCGCTCCATTCTGTGCAAGGTGGGAATGCAGCACGACAAGTGCCGGAATGCCACGATTAGGAAATACGTTATGGTATCCACGAGCACGAAATACATTATGAACTCCTGCAATGCCAAAAGTAGGACTACTTGATTGATGTGCGCTCGTTGTACGCTCTGAGGTCAGACACGTTTATGGGCCCGATTACACGACCACCATGCTTCTTACGCAGAAGATAAGCCAAACGAGAATTGCACTTTGCTACTACGTAAGGACCACCCCATAGTGGCGCGAGGGAGGCTGCAAACCTTTTTGCTGCGTCGCTGAGGGGGTGCGTGCGGCGACGCACTTCCTCGCCGACCGTGAACTCCAATGTTCGTCTGCCCTTGTATTGGCTGCAATGTTCCAGGTGGGCAAGGTCAATGTTCTCTCTGGCCTCTCTCAGAGTTCCGGCAAGGCGGCTGGATAGGTCCTGGCTTAATCTGGAATAACTGGGGGTCTTTGGTTCAGAGTCATGGGTAAGGGCGTGTTCAACAGGAAATCGAAGCTCACGACCAAGAATAGCCGCCAGCGTAAACCCAGTCGACCGGTTTACTTTGGTTCTTGTAGCGAAGGCTATCTCCTGCACATTGGAATCCTAGTCTTTGTGACGTTCTGTGAAAGCAACAAACATGGTTTTCAGGTTTCTGTCAACCCGTTCTGTTATGTTAGCCTGAGGGTGTTCAGGGAGTAGTATTTTTATACCGCACCCCGAGAGCTTTGCAGGTGTCAGCAAATACCCTACCTGTAAAAAGTGTGGCATTTCAGTGATAAGCTGTGCAGGGAAGCCGAACCTAGTAAATGCGTCAAGGAGCTTATCCCAGATTACCTTAGAGTCCAGTTTACGCAGCGGGTATAATTCTACTGATTTAGAGAAATGGTCCGTGAACACTAGGAAGTAGCGGTTTCCTTTCGCTGATCTAAAATAAGGCACCATTACGTCACAGGCAACAATTTCCCACGGGAAACGGCTCTCCACAGGTTGCAAAAAGCCCGGTGGTCTACCTCCCCTTGACTTCGCTGTCTGGAATGTGAGACCAGTATGGACGTATGTCACGACATCCTTTCTCATTCGAGGTCAAGTTGCGACGCGACCAAACTTTTCAGACATTTTCTTGCGATCGCTATGGCCTGCAAAGCGTGTGCCGTGAAAATACTCTAAACGAGCTTGCGGAGGCTCTTCGGTACGACAACATGAAATGGAGACTCACCACTGTCCGTGTCGGCAGCGGGTATATACCATAAGAGAAGTCCATCCTCGGCTTCCAAGTAGCCGTCGTAGCTGCCGATAGGCGCTGTGCTTCCTGCAGGATTGGTGCTGTCCAGGCCATTTCGTATCTGGATGCACTGGGGATCGCTTCGCTTAGCTTCGAGCAGCTGTTGACGGGAAACCAGTGTGCCCTATTGATCTGCAGCTTCTGCCATAACCAGGACTTGGGGTGCTTGCTCACCACCTGCAAGTAACGGAGCTCGGGACAGGGCGACAACTGCATTGCTGAAGGTGCCTTTCTTGTATTCCACCCTGTAATTATGCTTTTGAAGAGCGAGCGCTCAGCAGGCTAGACGGCCGGCTGGGTTTTGAAGTTTTGACAACCAAGATAATGCCTGATGATTGATCTGAATTGTAATCTGAGCCCCATCCAAATACAGGTCGATCTTCTTTAGTGCAAATACAATCGCCAAGCACTCTTTCTCTGTTAGAGTGTAGTTTCGCTCCGACGATAAGAGTGTTACGCCTGTTACACGGGCGTTTTCAACGGCAGTTCAGTTGACCGTCAGTTGAACGCCGTAACGGCCATGGGAACGAAACGGGGGTTGCTACGCTCACACGGCACTTTCCATGTTCGGTCGGTTCACTTCAATCTGGTTCAACAGCGCCGTCACCCGTGCGCACATTGGCACATTGGCGCATTGTGTTTCTGTGCTAGCAGTTAAGCACGTTGATAAGTAAATGCGTAAAGGACGCTGTCCAGGCAACGTGTTTTTGCGCCGGAGTGCTCGCTATTGGGGGCCGCTATCTTGCCTATTTCACGACGAAGCGGACGGAAACGGCAGCGGAACGGAGACCGGCGAGGTCCGTTGGTGTCAATCGCTGTTGGATTTCCAACGGCCCTCACGCTGCCATGTAACTCCGCCTAACGGCCGTTAAAGCCAACTCACGTTTTCCTTAACGGCCATTAAAGTGTCCGTGTAACAGGGGTCTGTGTGACTTGCAAATGCCAAGGAGCAAAGCTTCCCTTCGTACTCCTGAAGCAAAACAGCACCGATTCCATACTCACTTCCATCAGTCTGCACTGTAAAAGGCCGGTTTAGGTTCGGAAGCTGCAGACTAGCAGTACCGGTGATAGCCGTTGACAGCGCCAGAAACGATCACTGCTCCGTGTCTGTCCAGTACCAACAGGCACCTTTCCGGAGAAGGTGATGAAGAGGTCTCTCCAAGTCGTCGCAGTTTGAAATCAAGTGGCGGTAGAATCCCATCATGCCCAAGAATCGCTGCAGGCTCTTGTCTTCACGTTTGTTGGTGGTGTCAACTGCAATATGACGTGCAGTTTCTCCTCGTCAGACCGGACTGTGCCCTGTTCAACAATGAAACCAAGCAGGTTGATTCTTCGTGAAACCAACTGCACCTTGCGGGAGTTAACGGTTATGCCTGCGTTCTTCATTCATTGCAAAACGGTGGTTAAACAGATCAGATGCTCATCTAGGCTCTCTTAAAACACCACGACGTTGTCAGTGTATGTCATTGCATAGTTGAATTTCGCGTCTCCGACCACTATATCCATCACGCTCTGAAAGGTAGCAGGTAAATTGCATAAACCAAAAGGCAGACAGACTCGAATAATCCCCGATGACAAGTGAATACAGTTTTTTCTGTCACTGTTCAATCTGTAATTGCAGAAAGCCCCTGCTGCAGTCCAGAGTAGTGAAGAACGTTTCTGATCCAAGCGTGTACATTACAGAGTCGACTGACGGAAAGCGGGTACGAAGCTCTGACTGTTACGGCGTTCAGCCGCATATGCGTGCTGTGCCGTCTTTGACAGGCGCAAGAACAACGGTAAAAGTCCAACTACTCTTTGAGGGTCTTACTGCGTCGTTAGCCACCATTTCATCCAAGGCGGCATCCAGGTGTCCTCGCTTATGGATGCTCAACGGCCTCGGTTTTAAAGGGGTCGGGTGGGAGCTGCCGGTGTCAATCCTGTGCGTCAGCGCGTTAGCTTTTCCAGGAGCCCCCGTGAACATGGTAGCGAAGAGTTCAAGTGTCGCCTGGATTCTGGATCTTTCCGTTAGTGATCCTGTGAAATACTGCAGGACAGTGAAAACACCACTTTCGGCCACTCCGACTAAGGGGGGTGTGCGACCAAAATATTTGAGTGACGCTCTGTTGTCTTTGTAATGAATTAGAGTGGTTCTGCATTAATGACGTATCGGTAACTGCCTGAATGTAGGTCGACAATTCCTGCCTTCAAATTTAAGTTACGACCCACAATTACGGGACTAGATGCAGAAAACGCTGCCTTATTGTGTGACAATTCACGGTAACTGTCAGACGTTTGCAGATGTTGCCGACGCTATCTGTGGCGATTCCATCCGAAGCATTGTGGTCACGTCTCGCAACTGCAAATATCCTGCGGGCACTTCAATCCCCGCTATTTTGACAGCCACCAACAGTGCATTATCATGGCGGGCATCCTGGAGGCGGAGGAAAGCGGATGGAAAATCACTTACTCTCTGGTCCTTGATGTCCTGGGGCCTTGGTTCACGCTCCAAGAGGCCGCCAGTTGCTCTGGTGATGGGGCTGTCTTGGCCAGAAGAGACGATTTCATTCCCCGTCTCGTGCATCGCTTAGGCTGGCATCTGCAGCAGCCCCGTACTCTGGCTGCCAGGTGGCTTATTAGCAAACCATATCCCGTAGGAGCACTCGAGCAGACGACGCTCTGGCGCGTGATTCCTCTGAGCAGCGCCACCAAGCGACAAATAGTGGATATATTGTCTAAACAAATAAGAACATATTTGAAGCCCACCGTTCCCGTCGTTTTGGTGGCTCAATGGATTAACACCACGCATCTCTTCACTGATGCCACTTAAACATGTGTTCGACTCCTGTGTTTTATTGTTTTTTCTGAATATTTTTTTTTTCAATTGTCTTCACTGTAATTATATTCTGCCTTCAGTGAGCGTAGGTTACCTTTAGGTTGCGTTTATAGACACCTTTAAGTAACAATCGGTATGACAACAGTTACACTAAGCAATTACCTTTCCCACAATCATTTCATGCCTCAGTGAGTGTATGTTACCTTTAGGTTGCGTTCACTGACATCTTTCAGCAGCAATCGCCCTTTACAGTGAGTGTATGTTACCTTTAGGTTGCGTTCACAGAGATCTTTCAGCAACAATCGCCGTTTAACTCGCTGAAAGCGTCGTCTGTTCCAGTGCGCCTATGGGATATGGTATGGCAATACGCTGCCAGGTGATGCGACGACCAAAACACCATTATCCGTGCCAGCCAATTTGTTCCTTCGCCCGCACTGTAGCAGGCGGCAGCCAGATGAAGCCCATTCAGGCCTGCCACACCCGGCCGTCGGCCAGTCAGCGGAGGAGGCTCGGTCAGGCCTGCCACCCCCTGCGGTCGGCCAGTCACCGGAGGAGTCCCGGTGCGGCCTGCCACCCCCTGCGGTCGGCCAGTCACCGAAGGAGGCCCGGTCTGGTCTGCCATCTCCGGAAGTCGGCCAGTCAGCGCAGGAGAGGTCGCAAGGTCAGCACTTACCGAAAAAAGCGAGAGGCTGGCTGGCAAATGGTAGAGGCTCAGCACCGCCTGCCTTCGTCGTTTTCCTGCTGGCGGGAACCCCGGGGGCTCGGGCACTGGCTCTTGAAGTGGCCTCGTCCACCACACTGGAACGAGACCGGAGGGTTTGTATGTGAGCTATCCGCTTTCCTGTAGGCTGGCCCTGGGTTGTGTTGCCATGGCCTTCGAGCACGTAGTGCCAGATCCGATTCCAGGCAGGTAGGTTGAAAGGGAGCCCGGGCTGCCATGGAGTGGTGGTAAAATGGGTCCACTGCCCGGAGTTGCGGCGCCGAAAGCACCCTGCTCGACGACCCTTGCCACGCACATGACTGCTCAAGGGAAGCGCAAGGAGGCGGTGGGGGTTGATAACAAATTTCAGCCAACATTGCCGCCTGAATATCCAAGGCAGCTTTTGCCAGGTCGTCAAGAGAGAGGAGGGCACGGCCCCTTAGATAGGTCTGGAAGCGTGGGTGGGACTGGCGGATCGCCCGAGTCATTTTCCTATTCAGTGCCGAGAGATCTGCACGCTCATAAAGCTCATGAAACGACCGTATGTATTCCTAGAGGCTTTCGTCCTCTGCTTGAGTGCGAGCGCGAAGTTTGCCTTTCATACGGAGCGCATAGTCTGGGGAGAGGAACTCTGCTCGGAGGAAATGCTCGAAGTGGGGCCAGCTTTGAAATGACTGACGACGCCGCCAACGAGCGGCGGAACCCGTTACGGCCACTGGCAGAACGCGCTGAAAGAGTATGTCGTCAGTTAAGGCTTGTGCGTTGCAGTAATCAGCCATCTCTTCAAGAAAATCTGCCACCGACTTTCTATCAGTGTGGCCGTCATATGTTGGCACTGCGAGGTGCAAGCGGAAGCTATCTGGCGGTGTCACGTGCACTTGACGTTCTACTATTGCGGCTAACTGGGTGACGATGCCGGACATATCCGGTGAGGGGCGGGGGGGTAGCTTTGTCGTCGTCGGACATCGCAGTAGTGGTCCGCGTAACCTTTCCGGAACGCAAGTGCATTGAATTAGCGGCAATGCATGTCTTGCATAGAAATTGGGCAAACGAAGCACCCTCGAAATATCGCAGGTAAACACTGAATGGGTGTTGCGAAAGTTGATGGAGAGAAACATTTGCGGAGCTTACGTTGTCGAGAGCTTTTTTGGCGCAAACGCCGTACCGTCCGATGTCAAAAGGGGCGCTGGCGAAATGTCCACAACCAGCTCTAAGATGAGGGTGGTTCCCGGTGCTGGTAGTCTCGCAGTACGGAGGCGTCCCGAAAAGAATGAATAAAAGCAAAAGCAAGCACAACTCCAAAGCAGTGAGAAAAGAAAGAAAAAAAAATCACGTTGGGGGCCAGATGAAGGCCACTGCCTTCGCCCCGGAAAGGGGGAGGGTCCGCGAGGCGCAATCCGTACGACGAACAACCACAAACTAAATTGGGTGAACCGCTTTTACTTTGGGCAATGACAAAAATAACACCATAGTCGCTGCTTTAACGACAAAGAGAAACAATGAAGACCGCGAAAGTGTGAAGTAAACAATCTTCACCAAACAGAAAAGGTGAAAGGAACAACGCTATGATCAGGCACTCACGCCGAACATCCAGAAACAGCGTGCAAACGCGGAAACGCCGAAAAAACGCTGCGTCCACTTACGCTTCAGCAAAAGCTGTCCACGCCGGACGAAGCAAAAGCCCTGCCCCCCTGTCGAGCGGCCTTCTTATCGGGAAACCATTATCCCGGCTTCCAAAGCGCGGATTTCCTCTCACGCGCATGTGCTGCTGCGCCTGCTGTTGGCGCGCTCTTTAAGTGATCGCGTTGCTGCGGCCGAGGACCGAAGGCCCGACACGCATAAGAGTAAAGTATGCAGCAGTTCCAACCTCTACTAATTCATAAGGATGAAACATCGAGGCTAACGAAAATGGTTCTACTTAAGTTCAGTACACCGCAGAGGGCTAAGGAAGGCAACATAGTAGGTATAACGTTAAAAGATAGGAAGAAAACAAAGGGGATCACAGAAATAACTATAATTAATGATGGTTCTAGTGGAAATCAAGAAAAAATGTTTAGAGGCAGAGTATGCTGTGCTTAGAGATGACAACCGATAGTATCTTAGGCTAACAAATTAGATTCCAAGGAAAGAAAAGCGTAGCTGTGGGCGGCAGAACTTTAGGTGGGCGGATGAGGTTAAGAGGTTCGCAGGGATGAAGTGGATGCAGCTAGCCAAGAACCGGGTAATTGGAGGAGTGGGGAAGAGGCCTCCGCCCTTTAGTTGGTATGGTCCGGATGATGATTATATTGACGATGATGGTGATGTTGATATTTGCAGAAGACGATGGAGCTGTCCAAGGTTCAATGTCCTGAAGCGAAGCTTGTAAAGCTCTGCCTTATTCCTCGCTGTAAGTGTTAGCTCCAGCGGCAAATGTGGAAACCATCACGCTGCGTCAACTTTCGATACATGGATTCTGACTGGGAGTCGATCGTTGTAAGGAGAACTAACATATTGGTCTGTCTGGTGGTTTTCTCTAATTGCGCAGTGTCCTGGCAGCCACTCAGAAATAACGTCATGACTTCTCCATGCCGTGGTAAAGGTTCTGCAAAGGTTTGTTTTGCGACCCGTGGAAAAATTCAGACTTTTATTTCACAGCCTGCAGCTTTCGATTTAATAAAAACTTTCTAGTCATGTCAAGGTTCTCGACTAAGAAACTCAACTGCAGCCTGCAGGACAGCTAGTTCCTCGTCAGTTCAAACATGTGATATATCCGGTATCAACAATCACCCGTTGGAACTGCTTGAAATAAATAATGGACCTACGAACACATCTTTGCGGTGTGTATGGTTAGGCTGCAAATTATAAGAAGTCGTTTGTGTAAGAGCCGGCAATTATATGTCAGCTTTTTTCATATTTCCAGGAGTATAAATTTGAACTCGCCTTTTATTTAGATGGAAGGGGATCAGCATAGTCATGGAACAAGATTGAACTGCGAAACGAGATTATTCCGACTATATTCAGTCACTTGGCAAGGTCAGTACATGGCCCGATTAACTGAACAGTTTGTAGATGATACCATTGGCCTGTTGGAGGTGGGAAATATGTTTTTTTATGTTGGGAACAGTAATGTGCGTCGCGACAGTTCGTTGCCGAGTGAGAGGAGTCGCTGCACTTGAGCCACCTTGTGCCAGTCCAATGAAGAGAAAAAGTGCTTGTGCATGAAGATTATGAAGAGTCTGAATATTATTCTTTTTAATATTACTAAATATATCGAAGTTGTACCGCGTGTTCTCTATGCATCACTCTATGCATCAACCGGTACAGTTGAGTGCACCGATGCGTTGGAGGGTGTTACCTCTAGGAAGCAGAGGACTTGGAGAGTCATTATCCTTCTCTTTTCTTTTACCTCAAGGTCGGGAGTATCCGAGAAATCCTAGAGTATCCCCCAATGAGAACTGGAACTAAGCTATAGTTTCTTTCACAGGAAATGCCTTTGCGTTTGATGCATATGGTGCACGTGACTGTTTGCCTGGGAGCACCTACAGTGATCACTTCTCCATTTAAATAAGGACGCCACGCAGACGAACCTAATATGTCAACATTCATGCCGTATTTTTAAATCTCGCAGGCACTTGGGGACGTGTCACACTTTATGCCCAAGTAGAGATGTTATCGGCGTATAAGTTGATACAAGTGACTTGCGGCAGTAATTGACGTGTCTAATGGCGGCAAAGGTCGAGCGTTTGGCTCGGCACTCTACTCTGGGAACATATCCTCACAAATCTCAATGCAAAGCTGCTGGTCAGTATTAGACTTTACATAAAGTGACCTCTTTGCCAAATACCTGCGCATTCTAAACAGTTTCCGGCCACTGATTTCAGTGTATTCTAAAGCGGCTGAAATGGCCAAACAAGGTTCGTGGTCGTAAGCGCCCTTGATGTCCAAAAACAAAGTAGCTGTCAACAAAGAAGCTCTAACGATTTGTTTGGTGTAGTACGGATATTATCAGGTATACCACATTGTCAGTAGAAGAAGAGCTTCATCGAAACCGCGACATTTTGAAATGCTCCATATACTATTCTAGATTAGGTAGTAACATTTTTTCCACGACTTCAATGAAGCAGCTCCCACGCGCGATGCTTCGTATGATGAAAGGTGGAAGAGTGATTTCCTGAGTATTAGATGTGGTACCGAATGGCACTTCTTTTGCGGACTTTGCATCCACTGTATTAGTTGTAAAAGGTGCAAAATGCGGAGTTGGTCCCAAAATCGCTCACTCGCAATACTTACCTTCAGCAGCAAGTAAACGAAGCGTAAAGTTAATTTATGAAGAAAATATCTATCCATGAATCCCGATAGGCTGAAACGTGCCTGCAATGCAGTGTCCCGAGTGGCTTCAGTAAGTCTGCTGTTCTTGCGTAAACATCTTCGACTATTACTTTGACCTCGCCGAGTCTTTGATGGAACACGAAGGGTTTGAACGGGTGTCTGTGTTGAGTGCACGCGCGGAACTCAAAAATGACACTCCAATTACGTGACAAATGCTTCTGTGGATCAGGTTCTCCGCAAAATAATATACTGGGTTGTGTGTAGTTGCCGTAACTCTGCCCTAAAACTTCAGCGTGAGCCTTGCATTCTGAGGAATAGGCACGATTTTGTGCGTCGATGTTTATTCGCTGCTTTCCGTCGTCATCTATTAATATAATTGATGAAAATTGAAGCACTTTGCAACTTCTTTAAACTTGCAGGTCGCGGTTTCTAGAACACATTTAATTTTGTGTTGTAGACGTTAAAAGAACACTGCTGTGGAGGCATAACTGCGCTGCCTAAATAAATGTGTGGATGAGTTTTCGGTAATCTCCAGTTACGTTAGGATATTGTCGCTGGTTTAGGTTTCTACTTCCTAAAATCACCGCAGTCTGGCAAGTAGGGCATTGGAACAGGAAAGTCAAGGACAAGCAGCTGCTATACTTCACTACGCCAAAAGGGTCTAGATTCCGTTATCATTACATTGAAGGTATAGAAGCGAAGGACGAGATTTTGTCAACTAAGGTTGTTCTCAACGCCATCACACATAATCTAGGTAACAATGCAGTCGTATAAAGTATTCTACGGATTGGAAGTGATATACGCGAAATCACTCAGCCTGCGGCATCGAAGCAATGTGATGGCAGTACACAGCAACGTGCGTAACCTGAGGTAGCCGTTGTTCACTTCCAAGCAAACGTACACGCTCAGTGAATGTTCGTAGCACTGAATAGAGCACCTGTGTAAGTTGACGTCGAATGTAGACGATGATGTTGCTGGCTGGCGTTGTTGGGTGTGGGTAATGTAGACACCTCGCAGTGGGATAATCGCAAAGGTTGAGTAGCTCAGGTTCAGATATGTCAAGAAAATGAAATAATTTTTCTGGTCATAATGCAGAATGTCCTAGAACCGGGAGACTTGCTTCTAAGCGTTCTACTCAAAAATGAAAGTTTGTATAATATCTTCTTTGCAAAAAAATACCTACGAAGTGGCGATGGTGCCTTTATATAGAGCAGCAACAATTGGATGCAGCGCGCGCAGTACTTGCAATGTGTTGTATGTTCTGACGTGCTAATTCTACATTTATTAGTGTCGTGAGCATTGTGTAATAAATTGTGGACTCTGAGTATTGTTTGGAGCGCGCCAACTGGCTGAATCATTTGAAGCAGTCAGGAATTTCGATAGCTGCAGCATTTTAGGCTTCGTATTATGCTTCAGCTGTGGTGGTCAAATTATATCTGAGACAACAAGCTCAGCCTTATCAGACGCTGGGCTCCTTGGAGTTATTGCGATTGTGATGGAGGCGCGAAATATTAAGTGGCGTTTGGGGCCTTCATTTCACAGCCGATTACTTTCTTGGACGGCCTTTTCGGCGCGAGCCATGTAGTCGCACATTGCAGCAGCTTTTCTGTTTATAGAATGGCCTAAAATACTTTGATTTCACTACAGCTGCTTCAGTGTACAGACGGCGGCAATCCTAATGTTAGCGGCAACAAATGTAAGGTAAAGTAATGTTAGTGGAGCTAAATGAAGGTGATCAGGACATGTTTTACAAAGGCAAGATTACCGAAGGTACTAAGATTGAGAGACTTCATTTGAACGAAGGCAGGCTTAACTCTGTTGGAACGGCAGAACATTAGCGTGGCGAGGGTGAGCTATAAGCTCTGTGGAAATAAGTGCTCTGCAGCAAACCCGGGGCTCCAGATGTCAAGAGTGTTTCCTGTCACAAATGCCTTTTGCATATTATTCTGTGAAACTGGCAGTGCATGTTATTGTGCATTTGTCTTTTTTTCTTTCTTGCAGAAGCCTGTTGGGTGCAGTTTTGGTTGTTATGCAAGCAGATTGTCGCCGGGTATTCCTTGCTACGTAAGTAAAGCGTACGATATTTTATGTTAGATGTTCGTGGAGCCTTTTGTTTTCTGACATGCTATAATTTGCTAACGTCTCGCATACAAGTGTTTTATTATTTTAGTAAATATGTTGTTCCATCCTCATATACCCTAGGTAGACCAATGCGAGAGGATTGGGATAGGTAACGCTTTACATGCCAATTTTAAGGAAGCAATTTTTGGCCCTATAGAGGGTAAACTTCCTGCACGTTCTCTTTGCCCTATACACTAGCTAGAATGAGTAGCAACAGTAGAATAATACTAAGGAGATATATATTGCAATATTTAGCATAACTAAAGTGCAAAGATGTAGCTAAGTAATGTAATTTAACCAAAGCCACTAATCGCTCATCTACCATTACATGGCTACGTATTCCGAAAACTTTAGTACAGCTGTTTAGGTGTTTCATTGTGGAACATAGAGGCCTAAATAAATGTCAAGGATGTGTGCATTTAAGCGCATGTACAAAGCACGCCATTTTTCGAACAATTCTAATTCATAGAACAATCATTTCCCGCCGTTAGAATTATGAAAAACCTTTTAATCGGAGGTTGAGATATACATTCACTTTGTAGCATCTATGCCTGATTTTAATTGACAAGAGTCTCGCGACACGACATATAGCGTGCTTTACTGACCATGAGGAGCTCAATAGGCATCTTGCTATTTAGCTTTCAAGAGCGATAAGCGGCTGTTCTGTATTGCAAAATACGTTTACTTTAGAAGTACCTTACCGACACTTTGCATCGAATACCGTTTTTCTGCCTCTTCGGTAGAGTAAAAAGTCTCGCCATATGTCACGAACTTTTAAAGGCAGTTGCCTATCGTTTAAAAATATAAAAAAACTGAAACGAATACTCGTGCCTTGAGGTATAATATTGCAACAATGTTAAATATGCCTTGAAATTAGCCTTTCCCAATCCAGGCATCATCACCTTCGCGGTTGCTTCTGCATGCGCCTTAGGTTACGGCGCACCAAGTACCACTTCCAATATTCTGCAGTACAGCTTTCATTTACAAAGTCACACAGAGCAGGGTTATTTTTCAAACTATTGGGCACGTCTATGCATTGATTGAGGTGAACTTCATTTACCCCAGCCTGGGCTGCCCCAGCGCCTCGAGGATGACATATAAGCTTTACAACCACCTCCAACGCGGGTACGAGCGCTGTAACCATCGCCGTGGTATAATCCGCGAAATAAAATCAGCAGTAACATAATTGCACCCATTAGGCGATGCAGGAAACGTGATGGCAGTAGGTAGCAACTCACGTTAAGTAAGTTTTCATGACTACTTTTCAAGCAGCAATTGCCTCAAACCGAAACAAAAGTTGGTCAAATTTGAAGGACATTAAAGGGGCACAGTGACGTGCGTAAGGCCGTTAATTTCAGCCAAACTCTAGGTTCTTTGCACCGTGCTGATGTTAATAAAAAAATAATTACAAAAATCGCCGCACATAAATGAGAATTATTCGGTTTGTAAAATTCTAAATACAAAAGAAAAAACAGCACGTCTGAGCTGGTGCAAGAGGGCGCCCCTCTCCCATTTCGCTCGCCCAGCGCTCTACTCGGGCAGAACCTATGAGAAACGCAGCTTCCTGCTGACGTATCGGAATCTATCCACCATGGTTGCCTGTCCAACTCAACGGGCAGCCGCACTTTTTGGCAGCGTTGTTACCATGGTAACGACGCTGCGAAGCACAGCTATGAGGACCGGCTTATTCGTCTGCTCCCTTGTCCTGCTCAAGGTTAGCCTAGCCTACCAAATGCTGCTCCAAACCATCTTTGCCATCTAAGTGTAGTGCTCACATATTGTTCACGGTTCAATACTGATAATAAATGTTTTCAAACCCAATTGTGGGGGTGTCGACGAGGTGGACCCGACGGTCAGCAAATCTGCGTCGCCGTTTTGGTGTTCGCCGGCGTCCGTCACTGCTGCTGTCACGGATCACTCGCGCGCTACTTGTGCGAAAGTTCGAGATTGAGCGCGGAATGCAAAGACGGGAGAATGACGTGCAAGAGCTAAGGCGAAGCCTACCAAGTACAGGCTAGGGAAGCGAAAGTGCTTCACGAGCGATTTTGACACAACTAGCGCCAACTGCGGGGCGTCGGCAGAAACGGTCAACCACGTAGTTTTGGCTTGTCCAGCAATTTCGCCGACCTCCGAGATCCGAACGCTGTCAGCTGCCTTGGGATTTGAGGAGCCTGTTGGAGTGACCTTTGTGTTTGTGACCGTAGAGCCTGGACAGCGTGTTGGCGAACTTTTTTTCTTTCTCTGTTCTTTTTTTTTTATTTTTGCCTGCGCGCTGCGCCAGAAGGCAGCGTCCCCCGCTACGAAAGGCAAAGCCACCATCACCATCATCACAGCAAGCAGACGCTCTATCGCGCTTGTTGACAACACCGCATTTATCTGAGTTACAGTCCCCATCTTTACAAGTACTCCACGAACACATGCGGAATTAAAACACTATTTATTTGTTTTCTGCATAGTAACTTGAAGAACGTTCGATTGAAAATCTATAGTGCATGCGCAACCAATCAGCGAACCACCGCCCCAGAGAAGGAAAACGTCATATTCGTTAACAAATTTCGCCGTCGTGTGCCGCTCACATCGGCGTCAAAACTCTGGTTATTGAAGCGGATTAAAATATTACGCGCTACGATTTTGCTGTTTTGATTGGACTTTGGGGCATCGGGAAGGTGTAAAGAACTATAGCGGCTGGCTGGAATTAATGGTCTGGCGAACGACACTGCGCCCCTTTAATAATTCCTACTCAGCCAATACCGCTTTCGACTAGTACGACTTGCAGATGTAGACGCTGCTGATTGCGTGGATCGCTGTAATCGTCGCCGTGGTATACTCCTAGAAATAAAATCAGCAATAACATACTTGCAGCCATTAAGTAATGCAGGAAACGTGATGGCAGTAGGTAGCAACTCACGTCAAGTAAGTTTTCATTAGTACTTTTCAAGCAGCAATTGCCTCAAACCGAAACAAATCTAGATCACATTTGAAGAACCTTAATAATTCCTACTCAGCCAATACCGCTTTCAACTAGTACGACTTGCAGATGTAGACACTGCAGATTGCGTGGATTGTCACCGGAATCTAAATAACATCGAAATGGCGACTTTGATGAACGTCGCGAATTGAACAGCGCAGATTCAAAGAAGCACAATATATTTGACGGAGTCGAGCAGCAGATGGAGGCTCGTGAGTTTTGGCTGACATGTAAATTTTATGGCAAACGCCGCAGCTCCTACAGCGCCTTAAGCCCAGCATTGCTGGAGTCTAAGCTACGGCTTCTTGTAGAAATTTCAGTCCGCGGTCCCTTACAGAAATACATATTGAATTTCTGTTACGCACGTAATGTGTTTTTGATGAGTCATCAACCACTCAAAGGAGACTCAAGATTAGATGTGTTTTAACATCAGATGCGCAACAGACTTTTCTTTGAGATCACAGAAGATGTTTTGTGCTTGGAAAACGCAACAGTATTTTTGTGTAGGAGCTAATGTGGAAATACATTGAATTTCTCAAATGAGGGAAAGTATACATCACTAAGCGAATGTATATTCTTTACTATGTTTTCATTTCTTTTTCGCATACACTGTAAAAGCAAAAAACTTTTTGGACATTTGTTTCATTCAAAACACGCCTACACCCTGAGTCTTGGGTGTTTGTGCATTGCAAATCACTTCTTGCGTAGCGAAGGGATGCTATGGTTGGACAATATGCTTTAGGGTGTTACGGGCAAGGATATTGTTGTGTACGCGAACCGACGCCCTGCCACACCGCCTCCAAGCAAACGGACGCACGGCCGCTCCATTTGCAATGCCTCCTTGCAACGACGACGCGCGGACGTAACCCAAGCCATTCGTTGCCTCGGAACTGGACCGTCCTGGGATCATTTGCGCGACCACGGCACGAGAAGCAATGCCTTCTCTACACGCGCTCGCGCTTCTATTTTTCCTTCTCTTCCCTCTCTCCCAAAGCACAATAAAGTAGTCTCTACCCAGCAACCGAAACGAGATGTTCCTCGCTCACGGGGCTCCGACGCCCCGAACATAACAGATATCACTTAACATGCTGCGGGTGGGGCTGCGTAACTTCGTAGCCTTTCATAAACAAGTGGCGCTGCTGATATAACCCAACACCTTAATAAAGCACCACAAATAACACTAAAATTAAAACTACACACAAAGTTTTTCTAAAAATGAAACGGAAACTGAAACAAATTTCACCGCCAGGAGGCCGCCGGTAGCTACCCACGCTCTTACTTTTCAAATTTCATTATATGGCCGTTAGCATGGTGGGGTTCGTTTCGACCACGTTTCGGCGAATGATCAATGTGCTTCTTCGATTGTTTACCGTAGGGAAATATGTTGCGTTTCGAGTGCATATCTGTTACAGAAGTGAGTACGCTTGTGAAGTGCCTTCTAGATGTGGTTTTTAACGCAAACGGGCATTTATCATGTCAGCAAGTGTCCGTGTTTCTTTGTGCTTTGCTCAGGCTGAAGGACTGTTGCACCGGGTCATGTTTGAGATTTTCAATGAAAGATGGCATGGACGATTTTTTTTTCTGCGTGACTAAGAGATATATGCGCCGACTACATTGCACTCATGCTGAAATCGCATTGGTTGGTTCGGTGCCGGTGATACGAAGGCGGACAGCGCACTGCACGGCTGATGCGATCACCTGTAAAGGTAAGCATATTCTTACGCACATTGCGCTTTGTGGGAACTGTGTCCTAACGGATTGCTGCATTCTGTGTCTTTTTGTGCCGGAACGCTCCGGAATGTGCTAAAATGAAAAAGTGGGAAACGCGCTTGTTTTCACCTGGCTGCCAAAATGACATCACACATGTGGTTATATTCGCGGCGAGTTAGGCTGATTTCGCTCAAGAACATCAGTCTCAACTTTCTTTAACAGAACTAATGAGTGTGATACACTTTCCTTGCATTTAGTACGCGCAGGAGGTTTATGAAAAGATTTTAGTTCGACAGTTTGATACTTCGCACGGTTTGCAACCTTTCGGTTTGTTCTACCGTTTCTGTTCGTGCCTCAAGGTACATGTTGGCGTACCTTAATTCTCCTCGCACCCTCTACTCCCTCCTCCTCTCTCATCTCTTACACTTCGTGCTCGCTCACCTGAAACCTCCTTCTTCCTTTCGCTTTTCTCTTATTCACCTCCTTTCACTCGGCGCGTGCCGCGGACGCCACCCTAATTTTTTTTTACTAATAACATAGGCGTGCGTCGCTTCCCGTCCTGCTGTTCGGGAGCGTCCCCCGCAGCCGTTCTGTTTACACTTTTGTTCTCCGCGGCCAGTCAGCCCGGCATGCCTCTGCGCTCGCTCTCTCGCCCTCGAAGGGCGTGGTCGGCCGGCTTAGTTGCATAATAGTTTATTCCAAACTGCGTAAACTATATGCCGCTATCATCAGCCTGTGACTTTCCCGGCTTCAAGATTTGCGTTGTTAATCACAATGGGAGCATTTTTATTTTACCGGGACCGTATTTCGCGGTTGCATGGAGTGTGAAGTTGCATTTTTATTGTGCTGCGTTTGTTATGGCATTTACTTTTGGTCTCGAAGAATCATTTAGCTATGTATTTTATTTTCAACAAGACTTCCAATAAGGCACTTGTACACGTGCTAAGTGAGCTGATGTGGTTCAAATCAACCAGTTTTCATTATTCTTTGGTCATATTTCAACATAACTCTTTGACCGCATTACTTCATTTTTGTAGTGTCTTTAGTAGTGACGACTAGAATAAATGGATATTTGCTACTGATGCCTGAGCATTCAAGTAGAGGTCGACAGCTTGAATTCTGTGCCCAAACATTGTACCGGATGTTGCTATTACAAAGTTTGGTTGTGACCAGATGTTTACTTTTTTTTTTCTTTTGCTTAAATCTGCATATGAAGCGGTTATAATAGCATCAGCCGCATTTTTACCTGCTTCAGTCGTTACAGTGCGCATATTGCAGGCAAATTTGCGACTTACTGTTATAAAAATTTCCATTGATTGAATGAAACGCCATACTTGTACAAGGTTTGGGTCATCTCATGTGACACTGCTTCGACTAAATATATTGAGACTTGTATATGTCTGTTACATCGTTTCCTTGGTTGGTTGGTAAATTCCTATGCAGGTCCCTCTTGGTGATGGCGTCCTGGTGGAAAAGACCACACTAGATCGGCTACGTACGGACTGAAAAGCAACGGCGGCAAAATTTTCAAGGGCATGATGCGGGCAATGTTTACCGAACAACTGAGAGGAAATTCCCTCTACGACAAGTGAAGCAACCGGAATAAAATGCAACGTGCAAGGAAGTTCTGGACCCTGTTCAGGTAAATGATATCACCGGTATGCACGGCACTGCAGCAAATTGAGCATGTGAGCAGTAAATGCCATCTATGTGACACTAATTAAATGCCTCTTCTCTATTTTCAGGTTACACTTGTGGCAATTTTAACACCACTGTGGTGCAAAAAGTGAGGAGCCTGTCATCAATGGTTGCATGCAAAAGTCAATAAAATGTGAAGTTTTCACTTCAGCTCCAAGTGGCGATCTAAAAATGGAATTACTTCGAAGCCTTCTGGGGTATTTCCAGTGTCAGTGGCCATAACAGTCCACTACACTAGGGTGCGCACTGGAATCTCTAGGGACATTAGAAACACATAAACAATACACATTATGATGACAATAGCCGCTCATGCATTAAGAGTTCAAAAAAATACATGCACTAAGAGTGCATCAGAAACACGGTGGCCAACTTTCTTATGAAGCTCATCAAGAATGCATCAAGAAAATGTATTGAAATGTAAATGTGCATGATGAGAAATGTAATCAACATTTATTCAGAAATTCATTAAGCTTTTTTGTGAGGGGTAATGGTAATGGTTTTCCCGTGAACATAAACATGACCTGTTGTAGAAAGTAAAAAGCGGTTCAGGATCGACGAAGAATGTAGGGGCATGCAGTTATTGAAGCGAAAGCAAGGTTCGAGGCGGCATGCACCTGTGACATGAAGACTATTATAGAGCGGTTTGCACCACCAATCGTTGTTTACATTTTATGCGTTTCCGCCCAAAGATGCTTTACTAAAGAACTGCTTTACAGAATTATCGCCTATCTACCGGCTAGCAGCGAGTGCAGAGTTCGTGCGTAAATGCCTAGAATTTGGTCGTTTCGTCTTTTTCACAAACACGAATACTAAATTATATTGCGACCAATAAGTTCGTTTTATTTTTAGCTCTTATACAACTTAAAGCTCTGTGTCAATGCCTACATAAGGTATTTGGAAACAGACGCAGGAGTACCGTGAAACTCAGCAAACGTGTAATTTGATTGCAGTTTTCTTTGAATGCAGTTTTACAGCATTTTACAGCTGCCCCCTTTCATTGACAGAAAAGTCAGTGGGTTACAAAATGATTGCATTGTAGCGCAGTTCATGGTGACATTTTTCTGCCTATAAAAATTAATGTTTTGTGACGTGCGGATTACCTTGGCGCCGTACTTTGCGACCGGCGGCTCGGCAGGTGTTCCTATGCGCGTGGCCCCGCAAAGATTAATGAGGAATTTATCGGATACCATGCGACTAAGCGGGCAATCATGGCGCCCTTTTCAAGCGGGTCACCAGGTTACATGAAGGTAATTCGTATGAAGAAAGGCTATTTAACGGCTCCGTAAAATGCTGCCAGTTAGTGTTATTTGCGTAAATCCAGGGACTGTGGGACTTTTTTCTTGCTTTTTATGCTTGGGCGTCTTTGGGCCCGCCAGGCACAGGAATCGATTCCTTTGCAAATACAGGGCGTTTATTTCAGATAATCTGTAACTGTTAAGAATATGGGAGTGGTTTATCTTTGGCTGGGTCGAGAAATATGAACCATATATCATGGTTTTTATTTTTTTTGTGTGGTTTACAGTAGGCTTTCTGTTCTTTGTTTGTTTTGCTAACTTGCCATAATGCATATTATAGAAAGTCATGCAAACCGTTTTCTGCCAGAACCTGGACAAGATGCATATTATAGAAAGTCATGCAAACGTTTTCTGCCAGAAACTGGACAAGACTTTTGCTTTGAGTTGTCTATTAGCCAGTCGAAGAAATCCTCCTCCCTCGCCGCTGACAGCCTTACTTTTTGAAAATCTGTGTCCATGACGCCCTCGTCCCTGCACAAGTCCACAGAAGGTGGCGAACATCCCCATCTGCAGCCGATGTAGAATATTTCGGGCAGGTAGTCAGTCCTATGTCTTGCGAGTCCCATCGACACTTTACCGACGGGGTCAGGCCGCCACAGCCCTTGTACTACTAAGGGATACCTCCTTCGTCTGGCTAAGTTATTAGGGAGGAGGTAAGTGTACGGCGGGATGAGGGAGCATGTAATCTTCAGCAGAGAGGATTCTAGGATGGGGACTACATAACGGGCATCAAACGGTAGCTTGGTGGGTGGTGTATTAGGGTTTGTAATTTGATGTGTCAGGCTGTCGGCTTTTCTTTTCTGAACGTTCTCGACATTATCTTGGGTCCAATGCATCTGGAAGTGTATCTTTGTTTCTTTATTAAGTGCTAGGATATCCTGTGTTACAGGTAGTTTCTTTGTCATTGTTTTCAGTTGTTTTATGGCATCTAAGGACTCGGTGTAAATGTGGGAATGTGTTATGGATTGTATACTATTTATGGCTTTAATTGCGTCGCTGATTGCGTAAAGGTCCTTCACAAGCAGGTCTGGATCTTCTGTTTCATATTTATTATGTAGGTTCAGCTCTTCATGTGTCGGACTGGCAACTGCTGTACTGTCATTTTCTAGAATCGGCTCACCTGTATATGCAGTACAGGTTCCTGGGAGAACATCAATCAGAGGGCGAGACGCCGGCTTATTTTCATGACGTAGCTTAGTTATTTTATTCGTTGTAGTAGTTGTGAGCTCCCATGGAGGGGTAGGGGGGGTCATTCATTTTCGGTGTTTACTTTGTAAGCGCATTGGTCAAAGATGCCATTGGTATAACATATTTTCATTTGATATTCTTTGTTTCCTCTCGTTGTTCAATGAGTTCTGTCAGTGTGGTAAGCTGCGCATATTCCTAAAGTATAGGGATGGGGGTAAATTTTGGTAAAGCAGTGATTGTACGCATTGCGTTCTTATTTATTGCTTCCAATTTCGCCCACTGTCGCCTCGTGAGTCTTTGGAACTGATCTTGATATAGTATCCTGCGCTGAAGCACCGATTCTACTCTTTGATAGCCTTTCGATTACATATGAGTTAATGACGTAGCGCAAAGTTAAGTCGTTCTTCGGAAATAAGTGGTTAAAAATAATTAGTTAGGAAATAAATTATTTTTCAGTCGTACACGATATAAACTATTCGAAGCGATTTCACCTAATGATTTACCTTGAATTTGAATATTGAACACAGTTAACTATATAACAATTAATAATAAGCTTACCTAAATAAAACCCAATAGAATAGCTAAGCTATCCAGGCCACTTGGGTTTGACACAATCTAACCAACGATATGTGAGTCTTGATCTTTTGCTGTAGCATAAAGTTCGATTTCATTTACTACAACAAATTTAACAGTTTTAATACTTAATGTGGGCCCAGTGCAATTATAAACGCTGCATAAGCAATAAAACGAAATATGAGATTTTTCAGCTTAGAATGTAAATTTTCTTTGCAATGAATACATACCTAAGTATTAGACCGCATAATTACTACAGCTAATTTATACTATACCTAACATCTCCAACAATAAACAAATGTTGCGGGTTAAGCGTGCCTGCAAACTAGTGATGGGAGCAAATAATCTGTTAATTATGGTTTTGCATAGTTTTGCAAGAATCGACATGGTTTGATATTTTGAATCGGGGAACGCGGAAGCTTATATTTAGGAGGCGATGCGTAGAACCTTGAATACAACCTCTTCATTCCGCGATCTATTAATAGTTTTTGTTTAAATAGATTTTTGGGGACTGCTTTTCGCTCGTCTGTGTGATCTGTGTGGACACTTAGGCTTAAACCTGTCAAGAGCACATCCGTTCTCATTCTCCAATTTGTTTATATGTGTCGTTTAGTTTGGTTTCGGGGGAAAGGAAGGCACAGTTTTTGCATCAATTTTCGGTCGCCACCTATATTATTTCAGCGGGTTATTGGCACCATATTAGGCGCGCTAAATGTCATTGGTACTTCAGCGAGGCAAAATCTGAGGGTAACCCCTTTCATTAGATCTCACGGTTTAACGCGTACATTGTCCTTATACCCAACTCGATGTTGTTGAGCATGATGTAAGGGGTGAGCCGATGTTCGATGTTGCTTTATGAGAAACAAAATCCACTGTATGTGTCATTCTTCTCAATAAATGCATAAGGCACTGTCTAAAGGAAGGGAAGGAAAGGGTAGGAGTGAAAGAAGGAAGAAAAAAGAGGGGCCAAAGTCGATGGGTGCGCAATAATTTCTACCACCAATGGAGATTTACCGTGCATTCGGATCGCACTGCACACGAGGCCTCCAACGAAGCACAGTCGCCGTAATTGGATTCGAATCCTTCTAATCTGGTGCATGAGCCACATGTCACAATCAATCAGCCACTGCGTAGGGTCTGAAATTAGATTTTAGCGGTACAAGAACGCTTCTTGTGACATGGCGTTTCCATCTTGCTCTACATTATAGTAAATATTTTTTAATCTAAGATATCACTCTGACAAACTAGTGTTGCACACTCAACTCTACCTATTCAGGTTAACCCATTTATTGACAGCCATTTTAGGTCATCTCCATATCACTTTTTATATTCTTGAAATTCCCACCTTCATAAATGTTGTAGCACGAAGAATGTCGAGCCAGCTCTCTGGAGGAAGCAATGCTCAGCAGCCCTCAAAGTGTTCCCGCTGCGCCTGCAAGTGTCCGTCTCGTGGTAGCGCGCTCATGCTATGGTATGTTCTCCACGTCTATGTGGGAACACGGAGCGAACTTTTACCATGCGCAGAGCTTTACAAAACAGACTCCTATGCGTTGCTGGCGCTGTGGGTCTCTGCTCAGCTTTACTTCAACCCGATTGCAGGATTAACTATTTCGCGCCGGAGCGATAAATGTTCGAATATACAAATACGTCTATTCTAAATATTATGCTGGCATTTAGGCATTCCAAATAGGGAGAGTAATTACTGCAACTGCATTTTCCCTATTGTATATTTGCTAGAGCAACTGTGCAGTATTTCTTAAAAGCTTGATACTTAACGCCTCAGCTGTACTCTATAACGCACAACACCATTTGCGTTCCGATGCTGGAAAAGGCGGCCTTCTAGCTTAGTAAATTAGAGAATGCTAAAATTTCACCTTAACGGTAGATGCGATGACCCCGGTACACATTAGCGAAAGCCTTTCTTGTGTAATCTCCTTAGCTTCATCTCCGCCCGACTACAGGACCAATTATTTAGCGCTGGTGTGTGAATTTCATATTACACAAAACATTTGTATAGTAATTATTTATGTTGCCACTTAGGCCTCTGAAATAAGTAGCCTAATTACTAGAACTCCATCCTGCCTATTGTATATTTGCTGGAGCAAGCATTTCTTAAAAACGTAATACTTAGCGCATCAGCTGAATTCTACAATGCACAACACCACTGGCGTTTTTATATCCAAAAAGGCCCTCTTATAACTTAATAACCTAGAAGGCGCTGAATATTCTCCTTACGAGTAAATTCGATGACGCCGCTAACACATTAGTAGAAACTGTTTCTTGTTTAAGGATCATGCGAAATATATAAGAGCAAGGAGTGTTAGCCTTACCTGTCGTGACTATTGCGCTGTACAACTTTTCAGAAAAAAAAATATTATCTGGCTTGTTTCGGAATGCTACTAATACGATTACTGGCCGAGCGCGCTAACCAGCTACGGGCGTGTTTTCAACGTGCCACGCTGGATTTCCTTTTTCTTTATTGCTATATGTATATAATTACAAAATATACAGCACATATATATTTACAAGCCCACCAGGCCATTTTTCGGCCCTAAAATATGGTGCCGTTTCATTTGTGCTAACGTTTTTAACACCAAATATGCTTCAGCGCCACAATCAGCATCTTTCAGCGCATCATAAATTTTTACAGTGCTGTCAACAAAATATTCATACAGCGATCACACCCCAGTGTCACAATGTCCATAATGCATAGCACTGCGCCATACAGAGTGCAATCCCTACAATAATATGGCATCGTATGGTACTGCATGGTCGTGAACAGGCAAGAACCTTATACCTTGCCGCATAAGAGGGAGCTTCTTCTTAATCGTACGCTGTAACACGTCTACAAAAAAAAAGATAGCGTTATGTTAATATGAAAATGTGTTCAATTGTTTCTGATTTGTTACACAGTAAATAATTTGCCCCATGGTACATACACTCTTTTTTGATATAACCAAGTTTTAATAGGTAAGTTGTCAGTATGTAGAGGAAATAGGTCTTGGTTGCAGGCATGGCCCACATCTTTGTCACCTTATTCGACACATCTTGACCATCTGTATCCTTGAAAACCTGTCGGTATAGGAGAGCTGTCAAGATCATTTTTTGTTAAGGCCTTTTGCTTTAACGTGTGCAAATACTCCCGAGTAAAACGCGAGGCAAGAAAACGACAAGCGGCTACCACATCTCGGAGATAGCGCGACGCATCATAACGGCCCCCTTCACTTGATGAGACAATTGAATCCGATAAGGTGTTGGACAACAAGTACTGGACAAAAGAATGAAAAAAGTTATGTCTTTGTCTGCGCAGAAACATGCACGTGAGAAGCATGTCTTAATTTATTTAGTCCAGCGCTCTACTCGTTTCGATGCCAACGTGTGGGGCGCGGTAAAATGGCTTTGACTGGTCCCCAGATGAAGCGTTGCACACGCCATCTGTGCCAGCTATGGAGACGAAGATGCGCAAAGAGCGCGCGTCAAAGCCACTGAGTGGAGCTGGCCACCTAGACTTCGGCGTGGAAAGAGCAGCAGAACTAGCCTCAAAGACTTGTGACTGATCCTGAATAAGGGGTCTTAAGTGCTTCGAGAAGTTTCACCTGGCAATTCGTCATTATATTTCTTCCTTAAACAGGTTTGTGAGAAAAGGAAAGTGCTGTAGCGCCGTCAAATATCGGTTGAAATCTTTACATACTGTAAGCGTGATGCAATTGGTTATTTAAATGTAATCGGTTTGAAACACAGCCCAAACTAGCTTCAAACTTGACTAACAGATAGACGGTAAATGGGAAGCGAATTGCTACGACAGCGCCCTAAAATCTTCAGAAAAATGGTTCTGTGCCAATTTTGGTACAAAATTAGGTGAGTGTATTATTATAAATTTGGTTACCAGCGAAGTAAAGGTTCAGTACCTTTCACACGTTCTCTGTGGACACCGTACCCGCGCGTAATAGAAGGGAGAAGCTGTGAGTGGAGCGGAAAGAGATAGCACACGTAGCAGAGGGCTGTGGAATAATTTAGACCGCCTACGGAACTTTAACGTGCCGACACTACACAGCATAAGTATGCCCTCATTTTGCCCTCCACCGAAATGAAGCAACCTGCGCTCCGGCTTGAAGACGAGCGAATTTGTCTTGACAGGTAGTGAGGCTGGGGAATTCTTGTGCGAAGGTCTGGATGGCTATCTGGTACGAGATTTGAATTCTGGCCTCCAAGAATTCTTGGAATTTAGTGGACAGGTTTGAGGTTCACACGGGTGGGGTTTTGAGGTCAGGGAGTTGGCGGGAGTGCTGTCCGCTTTTTGGCCTGTCATTCGCTAGCAGGGGAGGTGGCATATGGCGTGTAAAGTCTGCAGCGGCCGAGGTCGCTGGCTGTGGCAAAGGGCGTATTTTGGACCTACTGGAGGGTATGCACTTGGCAGTGCAGGTTACGGTTTCTGGTTTGAAGGGAGGTGGATCTGCGCGGGCAAGGAAAAGCTTTTAATAGAGAGGGTTGCAGGGATCTTGGGGGCTACACTTGCCCACCTCACCTTACTGGTGTGGCGGTTAGGGGCCGGGGCAGAAAATCTCTGGATGACTTGGGAGGCTAACTGCCTTATTCTGGTCCAGAAGCGGTACTCCGCATTGAGCTTCTACGGTTTAGATGGCTTTTTCGGTGCGGTAGGCTGCACCTCCGAGCAGGACTCCGGGATGAGCCGCGGGGCTTCAACCTTTCTGGTCGTTTATTTATTGGCTGCGGTGTTGGGTAGGGCTTGTTAGCATAGATATTGCTGCCAGCCTGACTTGCCTCGGCGGCTCTTTCGACATCACAGTACATTTTTTAGCAAAGTGTAGGGTTGGAAAGTGCGCCTTGCAGGTTTTGTCCGCCGTAGGTGTTCTGCCGCAGACCTTGCATTGCGGCTTACGGCAGGGGTCATTGCTGTCTGCTGGGGAAGCGGCGCTGCATAGCAGCAGGGCGGTGGCCGAGTGCACCGCTGTTTCGGCAGTTGATCTTTTTTTCAAAAGGTAGCACCTATAGAGTACAGAGGAGTAGTAGATGAGCTTAGGTAATGTACGAATATAAGAATGGACACCATCGAGCCCATGCGTTGAAGCTCAGGGTTGAGAGGGTTTCGCCCGTGACTCAGACCATCCTTCATGTCAGACAGCTGCCGTGCCTCACACCGCGGGGCCAGGTCTCCGGGGAAGCTTGGTTAGATATGCGTTGTATATGACGCCTTTGATATTGTAGCGTGTGCAATAGCAGCCGCTAGGCGGCTGCTCATTGAGAGTCTCGTGCCCGGACTAGAAGAAGTGGCCCCGTGGCGTTCGAGAAGAAGCTGAAGTCGACTCCTGACACTCGGTGCTCTGGACCTGCTCTTCTGTGCCTGCTAGGTCAACCCCCTATTAAAAACCAACCTTCTGGTTGCGGCCTAAACGGCTACGTGACACTGGTGGAGGTGAGTCCTTGAACTACATGTCTCGGGCCTCTCGCAGCCGCTCATCGAGTCCGAACCGGCTACCGCTCGTGTCGACATCCGTTCATCGCTGCAGCAGTCGCCTCCGGGGTCTGGCGCCGGAATTCGCTCCTCTGCCTGAACCGACGCCAGCTGACCAGCAGTTCGAGACTTCAGCAATGGCCCAGGCAAGTCAGCATCACTTGCTGCTTCAGCAGCCTCGTACGCCCCCCAGTTTCCATGGCGGTACTGGGGAAGATGTCGACGACTGGATCGACCAGTTCGAACGAGTGGCGCAATTTAATCAGTGGAGCCCGGCTCAGAAACTGCGCAATGTATATTTCGCGCTTGAGGACTGTGCTAAAACGTGGTATGAAAATAGGGAGGCCAGTCTTCAAAACTGGGATTCCTTTGGCTAGCAGCTGCGTGTAACCTTTGCCAGCCACGACCGCCGTGATCGCGCAAGCCGCCTCCAGAATCTCGTGTGCAAATACCTAACGAAAGCGTGGCCATGTTCGCCGAGGACGTGACCCGTCTTTGCCGACGGGCGGATCCCGACATGACGGAATCAGCGAAGTTGTGCCACCTGATGCAGGGCGTAAAAGAGCACCTCTTCGCTGGTCTGGTTCGCAGTCCACCGCAAACCGTCGCGGACTTCATCACTGAAGCTACCGTCATTGAGCGAGCCCTGGAGCAACGATACCGGCGCACGGAGTCTGCCTGTGGTCAACACTTCAGCAGTGTGGCCACATGGACGGGTCCACTGAAGATCACTCTCTGCGTGAGCTGATCTGCGAGGTAGTTCGCGACGAGCTCCTCAAGTTCAATATTGGATCGCCTAACCCGACTGCCGCGGCTGTCACCGAAGCCGTGCGTGAAGAAATCCGTCACATTTTCACCGCCTGAGTCACTGTTGAAGCCACGTTCTATGAACTAGGCAGCGGCTCTTCGTCGGCCTGCAGTGCCTCCTGCGTAACAGCTTTGTTTCGAAGCACAGCCGCCGTCCACTCTGCAGTCACCGTTCTACCAACCTTCCTACCAGCCGCCGACCCAGCAGAGTCTCGTCATACAGCCGCCCGCTCCTCAGCCACTATCCTACCAGCCGCCATACCAGCAGAGCCCCATCATGCAGCAACCGGTTCGGAAGGCAGACGTCTGGCGCACCCCTCGCCAACGGCCGCTGTGCTACCACTGCGGAGAACCCCGCCACTTGTACCGTCATTGTCCATACCATCAACTCGGTCTTCGTGGTTTTGCTCATAATTCCCCGCGTCCCCGGGTCGGCGAACGCCCTCCAGAAATCGAAGAATATCTGGCAACCCATGCAACCGTTTCGAGCGACAGTACACAGTCTTCTCCCGTGCGCTACTCGTCACCCGGCCGCCGTGAGTTTAATCATGTGCCGAGGCGCCGGTCGCCAAGCCCACATCGGGGAAACTGAAGGCGGCGACCTCAGGGGAGCAGGTTGCTGACGAACGGAATCGATATCCCGAAGACCCTCCCGTGACGACTCAGCCCGATGCTGTGACTACGATGCCTCCGCTGCCCCATGAGACCGAAACTCCCAATAAACCTCAAGCCAATCACGTTGTTAGCGCCGACCTTTCCGTTCTCGTTGACGGGCACCCAGTAACCGCTTTGGTAGACACCGGAGCAGACTTCTTAATAATAAGCAAGAATTTTGCAGGTCGGCTCTCCAAGGTGAAAACTGAATGGCTGGGGCCGCAAATTCGTACTGCTGGTGGTCACCTTATGACGCTGATTGGACGATGCACTGCCTGAGTAACCATCGCCGATTCAGCCTTTGCAGCCGTTTTTGTTATCCTGCCGCACTGCTGCAAGGACCTCACACTCGGCATGGACTTTTTACGTGAGCATGAGGCCATTATTAATGTTACTCGCCGTATGGTAACGTTTTCGACGCCTGCAACGATGACCGCTGACTCCGAACGCCGCCACGCACCTTTACGCATCGTTGACGCGGATGTATCCATGCCGCCACGTTCGTCTGCTCTCGTCACAGTCAGGTGCGACGACCAGTCCTGTGCTGCCGGCGTTGAAGAACAGAACACACAGATTCTGTTACATCATGGAGTCTGTCTTGCACGCGGCATAGTTCATCTGACTAATGGCCTAGCGCATGTGCTGATTACGAACTTTGGGAACGAACGGCCACGCATCGCTAAAGGCACCACGGTAGCCTACTTTGAAGGTGTCGCAGAAGCAGCCCACAACTGCTTTGTTCTTGGGACCAACACGTCTGTCAGCCAAACGCCCAACTTCGACCCTGATGTGAATCCCGCTCTCTCACCGACAGAGAAGGACAGACTCGTCGGGCTACTCTTTCAGTTTCAAGACTGCTTCTCATCCGCCTCCGCGGTTAAACAGACGCCCTTGACCAAGCACCGCATAATAACCGACGACCGCACCCGACCAGTCCGACAGAACCCCTACCGAGTGTCACCGCGGGAACGCGAAGTCATTGCTCAACAGGTAGACGAGATGTTAAATGATGGTGTCATACAACTATCGAGGAGTCCCTGGGTTTCGCCTGTTCTCCTCGTTAAGAAGAAAGACGGAGTTTCAAGGTTCTGTGTGGACTACCGTAAGCTCAATCAGGTCACAAAAAAAGACGTCTACCCACTGCCACGCATTGATGACTCATTAGACCGGCTGCGCCACGCGCGCTACTTTTCATCGCTTGATCTTAAGAGCGGTTACTGGCAGATCGAAGTCGATGAACGTGATCTCGAGAAGACAGCGTTTGTCACGCCCGACGGACTTTATGAATTCAACGTCCTACCTTTCGGATTGTGCTCCACTCCAGCGACATTTCAGCGAATGATGGACGCAGTTATATCTGGTCTTAAATGGCAGATGTGTCTAGTCTACTTGCACGACGTTGTTGTGTTTTCACCAACGTTTGAGGAACCCCTCCAACGTCTCTCCGCTGTGCTACGGGCTATCATATCTGCCGGCCTCACGTTAAAACCACAGAAGTGCCACTTTGGCTATGAAGAGCTCCTGTTCTTGGATCACGTCGTCAGCCATCGAGGAGTTCGTCCCGATCCCGCTAAAGCAACAGCCGTCACCAAATTCCCTACTCCATGTAACAAGAAGACAGTTCGTTGTTTCTTGGGCCTCTGCGCCTATTACCGCAGGTTTATTGAAAACCTTTCACGCATTGCCGCTCCGTTGACACGTCTCACCCGGGATGATGTCATCTTCACCTGGACGGACGAACAGCAAAAGGCATTCGACGAGTTACGGCACCGCTTGCAGACAACACCTGTGCTTGCCCATTTCGTTGCGAATGCCGAGACTCTGGTCCACACAAATTCCAGCAACGTGGGTCTAGGCGCTGTACTCGTCCAGTGGAAAGACGGTGCCGAGCGAGTTATCGCATACGCCAGCCGGACTCTGTCACGTGCCGAATCGAACTATTCCACCACCGAAAAAGAATGTCTGGCTGTTGTATGGGCGGTGATGAAATTTCGACCCTAGCTTTATGGCCGGCACTTTCGGGTTGTGACTGACCACCATTCTCTGTGCTGGTTAACTAACTTGCGAGACCCCTCCGGACGCCTTGCACGATGGAGTTTAAGGCTACAGGAGTTCGACATGACCATCGTGTATAAGTCTGGACGTCAGCAGAACGACGCCGACTGCTTGTCCCGTTCACCTGTCGAGGCTGCGCGGGAAGACGAAAAACCACACTTCCCCCTTGTCGCAGCCGTCGACGCGCTCACTGATTCGCAGCAGCAACGTGACGACCCGGCTCTCGCACCACTTATCGATTTTCTGGAAGCGCGCACTACAGAAGTTCCCCGCCTCTTCGCCAGAACGCATTGATCGTTTTGCATGCGAAACAATGTCTTATACAAGATCAACTTCGCTCCGACGGGAAGAGATTACCTCCTCGTCGTACCAGAGTCTCTTCGCGAAGAAATCTTACAGGCATGTCATGACGAGCCCACTGCGGGTCACCTGGGGTATGCTCGAACTCTGGTCCGAATTAAGAAGCGTTATTACTGGCCAAACCTTGCGGCCGCAGTACGACATTACGTGAGAACATGTCATGATTGCCAGAGACGGAAAAAACCGCCTGTGAAACCGGCCGGTTTACTGCATCCTGTTCAAGTGCCAAAATACCCATTCGAACAAGTCGGCATGGATCTGTTGGGTCCTTTTGCAATTTCTGATTCGGGCAACAGGTGGATAATTGTCGCTACACATTACCTTACTCGTTACGCTGAAACGAAGGCTCTCCAGCGCGGTACAACACTCGAGGCAGCGAAATTTTTCATCGAACGCATCGTCCTGAGGCAAGGCGGCACGACAGTTATAATAACGGACCGGGGCACTGCTTTCACTGCCAAGCTACTGGAATCTGTCATGCAGCTAAGCGGCACTACCTATCGCAAGTCAACCGTCTACCATCCACAAACTAATGGCTTGACAGAACGTCTGAACAAAACTCTCGCCGACATGATGTCCATGTACGTGGGTGTTGAACGTCGGTCTTGGGATGACGTCCTGCCATACTTCACGTTTGCGTACAACACGGCGCAGCAGGAAACAACGCAAATGACGCCGTTCTCCTTATTGTATGGCCGCGAAGTTTCGAATATGCTCGAAGCCATGTTGCCCCACGACGGCCGTGACTTCGAAGTTGAAGCCGAGGAGTTCACTCAACGCGCAGAAGCGCGACAGCTGGCGAGCGCCCGCATCCGGAACCAGCGAAGTCGAAACGCCCAGCGTTGCGATCACCGCCACCGTGTAGTTACAGGTGGCGGTGATCGCAGGGCGACAGAGTGTGGCTCTGGACTCCGATTCGACGTCGGGGACTATCCGAAAAACTTCTTAAGCAGTACTTTGGCCCATACAAAGTGCTCCGTCAGCTGAGCCACGTCACGTACGAAGTGCTTCCGGACGGCTTTTCTTCTACTCGTCGCCAGCAGAAATCCGAGGTTGTCCATGTCGTGCGCATGAAGTCATACTTCTTGCGTGAAAATTAGCGCACCGCCTACCACGTGTTTCTTGCTTTATTTTTTTCTCTCTTCTTTCGAATTCATCAAGTTGACATTTTTTTAGAGAGGGGGGTAATGTAGCGTCTGCAACAGCAGCCGCTAGGCGGCTGCTCATCGAGAGTCTCGTGCGCGGACTAGAAGAAGTGGCCCCGTAACGTTCGAGAAGAAGCTGAAGTCGACTCCTGACACTCGGTGCTCTGGACCTGCTCTTCTGTGCCTGATCGGTCAACCCCCTATTAAAAAACAACCTTCTGGTTACGGGCCTAAACGGCTACGTGACAATATGTAAGGGCTTGGTAACGAGGTAACGGAGCTAGGGATGCGATTCTGGATTGTTTACAAGGTATCAGAGGTTGTTTATGATGGCAATGTTGGGGTTGGTCTCCTGGAGTCAGAGGCAGGCTACTTGCTGAATGGCATCGCTAAGCACACCGCCGTTCACTCTCGGAAGTTCAAACGACCATGGTGGTGGAGGATGATGTGGTGGTCATCAATGGGCAGCTTGGATTTGTGTATGGTAAAGAGCTAAGACGGCCGGTCATACCTTGTAGAAGATTCGGAGTAATGGTGGGGCAGTTGTGATTCTAGCTTCACTTGTCGTGTGTTGATTGGCAGCCGTTGTCAGCGATCAGAGATCTACCACAATAGGCCCATGCCGCCTTTGAGGTGCCGACGTGCTGAGGCGTCCTAGCACTAAGCTGTCTTTTGCGGCGTTCGATATTGGTGGCTACTGCAAGTGAGGCATAGCCTCAGCGTATCAAGGTGATTCAAATGATGTCCTCGCGTTTTCAGGTCTTGGTCCGAACAAAGAAAAGGGCTATCAGTAGATATCTGACGATAAGCGCACGTCGATGACATTAATTATATATGGCTGTGATTAGTCGATTCGACCGCAAAGGACGAAGTTATCGGAGCATACGTTATGTGCTCCCGGTATTTCACTGTGTCTAAACGCCACATTACCCATCTAGAGGTATTCTTTTCCCAAATGAAACAATTCAATGCGGAAGAGGCCTGCCACTTGACAGCTGGTGCGTGGTCAAAAAGAAGGCCAAGCTGCATGTCCTTATCAAAGCCTCTAGAACAAACGACACCCTTAGTGACGGCGAGTCCAAGCGCTAGCCTCACCATTTGGCAGAGAACCACCGCGACTTTGGCTCCAAGTGGGAGCTGGTTCACCAGTTTCCAGGTAGCGTGGATTGCCCCGACGTGCTCACTTTGCAAGAGCCCTCCAATCCCCTCACCGTACGCAGCTCCGTACTCATGGCCCCATTTCTTCTGCACGCCCTCATGTCGCACTTTTAGTACACCGCGTTATCACTATCGTCTCCATCCCCTTAGATTCAGTGACAAGGATCATCTATTCGTCCAACTTGTGCACTAGAGTATTCGGGATTAGTCTCGACACCCTGAATATATCAGGTGTCCCAGCTAACTTGGACCAAGATATGACAAAATATTTTTTGCCCTAGCACAGTGAAACAATTTCAGAGGTGCCAGCGTCGCCTACGCTACCCTAGAGTATTTTTTCATTCCGTATAGTTTATGATTTACCAAAAGGTAATTTGTGTTTTAATGACTGACTTCGGAGAAAAAGTGTCAATGCAAAAGTAGTATATCTACTCGCAAAAACCTAGCTACGTTGTTTCTATGAAACTAGCGTTTACGTAAAGTGATATTTTTACCAGCCGAAAACGACGCCTGGCGCAATAAACTTTAAGCCTCCCAGAAGATAACAAAATCCGCTGTTCGGGGCCGAGCTTTTTACGATGAAGCAGGTTGCACACACTTGGCGAATGACATAAACAAGCAGTTGGTCACGTGACAGCCTCTTTGAAGGCCTGATTAAGACACCGTAAGTCATAGCCTGATGGAAACAACATATCTATCCGCTTTTTGAAACGATCTGCATCTTTTGCTTTGACCTTTTTTTTACAAGCCAATAAAAAGGATTGCTAATTAGTAGCTACTAATTATTTAACAAAATAATTGTAGTTACTACCAGTTATTTATTCAATCTGATGAGACAATGTCGACCTACCTTCATTCATCGCCTCCCGCATGCTGCGTGGTGTAACACGTGTATTTGGGTAGAGACCACCAAATTATCAATAATGTCCTACAGAGAAGCCTAACACGAATACCTGCTTTCGGGGATACTGTCACAAAGTGGGACTCTTTCCGCACATTTAGATGATATATATGCCTGCAGCATATATATCGTCTCAGAGATAGCTACGTGGTGCGACCTACTTAGTGCGACGTACATCTAGTGACTTTCCCGCTCCCAGAGGACTGGCTTGCCGATGCGATGAATTCCCTTACCTGCACCTTTGGCAAGCCAGGGTGGGTCTCGAGTGAAGGTTGCAGCTTCGTGATATTTACATTTCTGCATATCCCTCCGCAGACCGCGCGACTATACAGGCTCCCTCAACGACCACCTCGGGCAGGCGGACGTTAGCACTATACTTCAGCGCTTCATCACGTCCTCAACTCCCGGTCTCAGCAGAGTGCATAGCAAGGAACTCCGCCATCTCGTTCCACCACGTCCCCTCTGAATGTACAGCCGCACTCACCCAGGGCGACAACCAGCCTTCTGGTTCGTGAGACGAAATGTGAGGAACGCTTCAGAATTCTCTAGTCTCGCATCTTGTTCAGCCATCCCTTCTCCAACTTTCTCATCTCGCACAAGTCCCCGACATATATTTAAGCTTATATGCTAATGACATTTATGTCTGGAACTAGAGACATGAAAAACAGCTCACAATGGGTCGTCAACATATCGGCTCATATGTTCGCGCACGCGGCCTAGCGTGTCCCCCTTCAAAACAGAATTCTCCCTCATTCACCACAGAGCACACAACACTAACAGACCTCGCATCTCACTTACGCTAGGTAACTATCCCATTCTTATTATCTCCGAAATTCACACTTCACACCTTAGGCCTCGTGCCTAATGTGCACTGCGCACACGGCGACACTGTCCTATCTACCCGGAAGTAGACAGCTCAGACTAGCTCGTGAGCCGCCCCTTTACCAGTGCCAGCAAAGTGCATCGGTGTCTGAAAATTATTCAGTTTGGCTATTCAGCGTTCTTTTTTTCAATATTTTAGCCACTTGCGGAGACGTACTCCCCTCTCCGAAATTTTGGATGGAAGTTTTGCGGTCGGTAAATATGAATATAGCTTCCGTTTCTGCGCAAAGCGAGTGCTGTCGCAAATTCCTCCGCAGCCTTTACATGGCGGCCTCTGAAGGCTGCCACAGATACCGTGCCAATCACATATCAACTATCGAGACAGTCGCCGTACCTGTTCTGCTATTCACCATGTCAACATAGGCTACTTTTTTCACATCGAAGTTTTTGAACCTTTGCCAGGAGTTTCGGCTCGTTTGCACCGCCTTTAAACTCTAAATCTGGACGAATGCTTCTAGGGAAGGGGGTGACAATCGATACGCCCCTGCTTTTCGTACTAAATTCGACTTTTGTTGAATTCCTTGTCTGAGTTATCATCATCATCATTAGCCGGACTATACCCACTGCAGGGCAAAGGCCTCTCCCATATTTCTCCACTTAACCCGGTTCTGTGCTAGCTGCATCCACCTGACCCCCGCGAACTTCTTAACCTCATCCGCCCACCTAACTTTCTGCCGTCCCCTGCTACGCTTTCCTTCTCTTGGAATCCAGTTTGTTACCCTAAGCGACCATCGGTTATTCTCTCTTCGCACTACATGTCCCGCCCATGCCCACTTCTTCTTCTTAATTTCCACTAGAATGTCGGTAACTTGAGTTAATTCTCTGACTCACTCTGCACGCTTCCTATCTCTTAATGTTACCGTTACCACTTTGCGTTGCATAGCCCTCTGAGGTGTCCTCAACTTAAGTAGAACTTTGTTAGCCTCCACGTTTCAGCCCCATAGGTGAGTAAGATGCAACTGTTTATATTTCCTTTTGAGGGATACCGGTAAGCGGCTAGTCATAATCTGCGAGTGCTTGCCAAATGCGCTCCATCCCAATCTTATTCTTCTTGTTATTTCCTTTTCATGGTCCGAATCTGCGGTTAGTACCTGTCCTAAGTAGACATAATCGCCTACTACTTCCAGTACTTCGCTACCTAATGTAAACTGCTGTTCCTTCCTGAGGCTGTTGAACATTACCTTAGTCTTCTGCATAATGATATTCAAGCCTATCTTTCTACTTTTCCTGTCTAGGTCATTAATCATTATTTGCTGTTCATCCCCCGAGTTGCATAGCAAGGCAATGTTATCAGCAAATCGCAGATCACTGAGGTATTCTCCATCTACCCTTATCCCTAACTGCTCCCATTCCAAGTCTCTGAATACTTCCTCTAAGCAAGCTGTGAATAGTACTGGGGAGATTGTGTCTCCTTGCCTAACACCTTTCCTTATGGGAATTTTGTTACTTTCTTTTATGCAGAACTATGGTTGCTGTGCAGCCACTATATATATCTTCCAACACTTCCATGTACGGCTCGTCTGCCCCCTGATTTCGCAATGCCTGCATCACCGCTGATGTTTCAACTGAGTAAAATGCTTTTTCCTAATCAATGAATGCTATGTACAAGGGCTGGTTATATTCCCAGCATTTTTCTATCACCTGATTGATGGTATGGATATGGTCGATAGTAGAATACCATTTCCGAAAACCTGCTTGATCCTTTGCTTGGTGGCAGTCTAAGGTTGTCCTGGTTCTATTAGTGATTACCTTAGTGAATACCTTATACGTAACAGACAGTAAGCTGATTGGTCTGTAATTTTTAAGGTTCTTAGAGTCCCCTTTCGTATGAATGAGGATAATGTTTGCATTCTTCCATGGTTCTGGTACCGTCGATGACACCAGGCACTGCCTATATCCTTTTGAAAAGGCCCCCATGCACGCCTCAGTTGTAGTATCTCTAACTTGCAGACTCGCATTGCGTCTGCCAATTTAACCTGCGTCTTCTGCACCACGAAATCTTGAAGTTGCTCTGTCGAGGTTTCAGCAGAAAGCTCAAGCGCTTTCTTAACGCATCTCCGAATAAAGTACTTTAGTTTCTCCTTTTCTCCAACCTTGTTAAAGAGGTAGAACTTATTCTAATTTTTAAGTGCGCTTGGATTAGTTCTAGTAAGTTTATCTCTTTAAGGCCTCTTCGTGTAGTAGCTATCCTCGTCAAGATCCTGAGATTTGCATCGCGTGGATTTCTAGTTTCTTCCGATATTCCCATTTATCTTCATGAAATTACATGACAATGCCCAGGATACTGATATGTTCTACTTTTGGCACAGTTTAACCATATACCTGAATATTAAAGTGCCCGCTGATTTTGCAGCGGAGGTATTTCGGGGAGCATGCAAACAACACTGATGCTTGTGTAGAGCACGGAAGTCCTCTTTCGATTGCTTATTAAACAGTGATATCGGTTCCTGCTTCAAGGCGTTCCGGCCCACTCGTGTCCCTCTCCTGGATAATCCAGAGCTTGATGTCGCCGCAGACAGGCTCAAATTTAGACCCTCAATTTGAGTGCGCTTTCCTGTAGGCCTTTAACTGCCACGTTGAAGAGAAAGGCGACAGCGTGGAGCCGATAAGCTGCATATCCTGTAGTAATACGTTCGCTCCCCTACCCGGAGCCGTCCGAGAATAACCCTTGTGTATGACATTGCCGATGCTATTGGCGAGGTCGAAGCCTAAGATCAGGTTTGCGTTTTTGATCGCGAGTCTATGATATCGTGTTTCATTCGGAGCATAATGTCCTGTGGGCAAGCGTGTTTTCAGAAACCGACCATTTCGTGCAGGTCGTTCTGCTCTTTGAAGTATGTTAATCGCGTCTGGAATGCATGCTTCGTTATCTTGACTACGTATGAGTTTTGGGAAATTGGTGTCAAATTTCTCAGTTGCGAGCGTTGGCTCAGCTTAGTTATTAGTGTTACGTTTGCAGCTTTCCACTGATCTGACAACTGACTCTTTTCACAATGTTTTCCACTGACTTCAGTTAGGAGGTTTATAAAGCCATTGTCCAGATTCCTCCATTGTCCAGAGTCATCGGCGCCCCTTTTAAAGCGGAGGAGTAGGGGAGGTATTACCAAATGACTGGCCCCAGCTGCGCGACCACCTTGCGGGCGCTGCTGCCACATGCGCCCAAAAGCAATGCACGGGATTCGCCGACTGCTTCATAATGAGGACACGGTGCCACTGTTGGTGGCTTCTCCCGGTCCACCGGGGCTGGGAACCTAAAAGACCTTCGTTGTTTGCTGCAGAGGGTCGTTGCGACTGGTGTGTCTGAATGTGTTATGAATTCTGTCACTGCACTCGTCCCCTCTTGCGTGGAAGGCGACGGCTATCACGACCCACCTGTCTGTTTCTTTTTCATCTCCTATAAATTGTCCTCTGCCTACACGAGGCTGCGGTAGATGATGGGCTAGAGCGAGTTGGCAGAGCCGCGTAATTGCCTTTCCTTTCTCCTAGAGTCACAACACTCCCTCACAGTCTTTCCCATGACCGAAGCAAGTCGGCCGCATCCATCTACGACGCAGGGACGACTTTGCAGACTTCGGACTGGATCCAGTGACCAACGTGGCCTCACAGCTCACGCTAGGGACTTTGGGAAAAGCACGGTGGTATAAACGTGCAAGACCAGCGGCAGCGAGCGATGAAGAGCAAAAGCATTGAATCGCTCAAAGCCTGTTGAAGGATGCCGAAGGTGACAGTCCAAATCTGCAGAGTGCCTTCCTGCTCTCTTAGCACCGCATTCAATATCGACTTTGGAAAAAGATAAAACGGCTGTAGTGAGCTTCCGCAGTGTTGAACGCTCCCCAGTGGGTCCATAAAAATCGCAGATCTGGCTTAAAATGGCGTGTCTAGCCAGGCCTAACCGTCCAGCAGGGCAAAATCAAGCGTCACAAAGCTTTAGTCTCATAACCATGGGTAATTGAAATAGTTAGGATGCAGGTATTTTTTCTTTTATTCCTGATTATTTTTATCTGAAATATATATAACGCCGACGCCGGCGTTTCTGCAACTCGGAATCCGTACTTTGCCGCGGAAACGTATGTCTTTTATAATCGTGGAATAACTTTGGTGAAACACCCAGCATAACATTCATGTGTTTGAAACGCCTATTTGCTTTTTTGGGGGGGCGTCGCTGCAGATTTAGGTATATTGTACACTGCCAAATCATTCGAGGCCGCATTAGCGACTTCGTGGAAGCATGAAATTTGTGGAGACGGTTATAATATCTTCCTGTGAATATGCAGTTGCTAAAGCGATGACTGCTTCGTCATCCATTGGGCGTATGTATGAACACTGATGGAAGTTGGAAGGTTGTGTCGCGTGTTGATATCGCTTTGCTGCATTTCAGTGCTCATTGCAGCTGCAGAGAAAACAAAATGCAGGGAACAAAATCCCCCAAAATTAATGCTGTGTCAAATGCTCTGTTAAGTATGGCTACACATCAGCATGAAGCCTGCGCCGAAGAGCTGAAGCATTCGAGCGAGAAGTAGGCGCCGGTGACGTATTTTATACATCCGCCTGCTCAGTATTGATTGCACACTTAGGAGAGAGTGCAGTGAAAAAAAAAAGGCTTATAAGGCCACATATTGCCCTTTACCAGGCTACACTCCATTGCCTGAAGGCCGGCAGTTCCTGCATGCTGGCTACCTCAAAGGTTCGGATGGGAAGGAGGAGGAGAAAAGAGGGCGGAAGGGAGGGATGTTACCCAGAAGGAATTCCGGTAGGCTACCATGGAAGGCGCGGTTGAGATCACATTCAGGGTGTCCGAGTTACCCAGCAGGCAATCTTAGTCTTCTGGAAGCAACATTTCCTTTAATTTTGAAGGCGGAGGCCTCCGTCAATAGTCTGAGTATATGAAGAGCGGTAGCTCGTTCATCACACAATGTGCATTAGAGGGCAATTTGGATGTTTCTTTGCCGGCTTTCCAAGATTAGTTTATGCTCTTTACTCAAAAATTTTTAAAGGAGCGGAAACATCCTTCTTCAAAGACGGAAGTTGTGGGTAAATAAAAGGAGATTAGAATATCCTTGGCTAGATCCCAACAGACGACCATCTAGCATTCGATCATCTGGTTAGCCGCCTCGTTTCTTGGTTTCGCAGAGTGTGGCGGCACGGATATCAAATAAGTGTCCCTACCTTTAAGGAAATCTTATTTTATTACCACTGAGGGTGGGTTGTGCAATTGTACCCACGGCAATATTTGGTATGACATTCGTGGGGGCTCTGATATCTTCCTGTTAATGTGCAGTTGGTAAAGGGACAGCTGCTTCGTCATCCATTGCGCCGATATAAGCTTCCAGATGGAAGTGGGATGGTTGTAGTGAGTGTTGCTGCGCCCTCTGGCACCATAATTGAGCTTTTTGGAGCGCTAATGTCCGGTGATAAGTGGGATAAAGTCTGTTGTTGATGGTAGAAGTCTTTGTATGATATGTTGGCACACGATTCGTAATTAATGTTACCCGATGGGTGAATTCACAGGAGGCACGTGAACTACGGGTCTATTGCGACTCGAGACTGGAATGTTGAAACGGTGACGAAGTTTAAAAAAAATTCATGGAAAGTTCATTGCGGAAGCTTTAAAAGGCAAAAGGGCCCTTTATAGAACTATTCTTCTCAATAATAAACATATCAGAGAATGGGACGAGACAGTGCTGTCCCTAAACAGTAAAGCCTGCAAGAACAGGACAGTGTCTAGTGTAAATGCTTTGATTGCTCGTTCTGCAGCGTATAGGCAAATCTACCTTCTTATGACAGGAAATAAGCGCGAAGTATGGAAGCTAATAGGAAAACAAGATGCGCTAAGTAGCCTGAACGCCACTCTGAATTAGTTTGACTAAGTTAAGACTACCTGATATGCTTCAATCGACATGCGCATGTATGATGCCCTAAGCTGAATCACAATAGTTCGACCGAAACGAGCCGCAAAAAACAGAACTCCCCCAAATATGATGTACAATACAGTTTTCACGTGGATTGAGAATCCATTCAAGCATTCCGCGGTGTTGCTGCACTGAGAACGCATTCGCGCACATTCACTTCTGTTTGAAGTACAATTTGAGATCACTAACAAAATTGATTTCAAAATGAATATTGTTTTCAGTGGTACAAAAGCGACCAATTAAGCGCGCTCACTTCGGCCAGCGCCCGGTTTCCTATTGCGGAGACTGCGGAATATACTGCTAGGTTTGGCCAAGGGGCCCGAAACGAAACCGGATATGGTTGTGGAGCCAGCTGGCCGATTCTGAATAGCTTTCAGAGCAGCGTACTAGTTGATCTGCCTGCCAAATGGCAGAAATGTTTCTCAAAGCACTCCCACTATACGTACTAAGGATAAAAAGCGGGGTGGAAGGTCTTTCTTGATATCATCGGAACATTGCCAGTGGAAGCAAGTAAAACTCTTAGAATGGACGGTCGTTCATGAAGGGTGAGCACCGCCCGTTCGGACGAAACAGACCACCGGTCGAAAAAAAGTGTGGCTTTAATTGTCTCCTCTCCAGTTCATATCGCTACACACACGATGTACGAGCCTGCTTGCCCTAAAGGCGAAAAGCTGCCGAAAGGAGGCGCATTCAAAAGCGCCAGCGAGGTCACAAGCAGGCCTTTCCCGGATTCATCCGCTTCCTTATTTGATAAGCGAACATCGGCTTCTGTCGTGTGTCGCAAGTGAGCTGGAGGCACATGTGAAGGATCATTTACACATCCGTACCACCGCAACAAGCCTTGTTTGGATTTTTGTTAGGGGTTGTCAGCTTATACTTATGAGAACGTGATCTTGATCAGCCCGCCTATCTCAGTCCTTACCTCGAATGACAAGAAGGTAAAAACCTGCTTTTGCGATGCAACTCTACTGTGACAACTGGCTATTGCTGATTGTACTCAATTTATCATATGCTACATTTATTGTTTTAAACTGTAAGTATAGTAGAAATTGTGAGTTTCCTCCGGTGTAAAGAACCCCAAGAGGATGACATGTCCGTAGGCCTCCAACACGGCTTCAATCGGCTTAGGAAAATGCGAAAGAGAATGAGATTGAACCCAGGTAATCGGAATACTCTTCTTCCTCCACTGTGACTATTCTCCACTGGAAGTAAAATTTCTAGCTCCATATTTCCTTTGGAATTGCAGTGGTCAGTGTGGACCTCACGCTCTAACACAGCGAAATACGCAAAATATATAACAAAACACAGAAGGGAACCAGACCACATGTGCTGACTTGCAAGCTTTGGCCATACCAGCTATTTACGAGCACACGCCATTGGTGAACTATTTCAAAACTTCCCGAAATACCGGTACTGTGCTCGGCTCGAAATATGAAGGCCTGTAGGAATCCCGGTATACGGGCTTTCAATTCATCGCTTGATCGTTGCCCGTTTAACCAAGGTTACCCTTCCATTTGAAAACTCCGCTGCAACAGAAGCAGCTACGCGAGGTTTCATAAACGGCCTGAGTTGCTACGGCCATATCATTTTTGTTTGCGCACTTGTGGCTTCCTTGACTAAGCCTAAATACCTGAGATACGCTGTGATTGTTGCTTCGTGACAAAAGCTGGTAAGTGTATTGCAATACTTGCAAGAATTTTGTTAGTGCTGACGTTTTACGCACAAGATGCAGCAGCCTATTATCGTAACACTGCTTCTACTGCGGTAAAATGTGTTGAAATGCTCTTCTCAGAGAAAATAAAGTGGAGAACATTTAGCTTTGAGCAACAACCTTTTGATTAGCTTCCTGCCGAGATGTCATTAGGAAAGGTGCAGAACGATGCATTCTCCCGAATAGAAGCGCTTTTGCGAAGTTAGATATAAATATTTTAACTGTGGTAGCCGATTGCAAACAATATTCTAGGCAGAATATGAAATCATCTATTTGGCTATTTTGTAGAAGAGAACTGTTGAGATCATTTCCGGCGTCGCTAAAATCAACAGCTGAGCCATGATGCTCACTTAAATAGACATTTATTGCAACAGGGATGTTTGCGGCACTTCGGCTCCTTAAAGGTTCATTTCCTGACGGTTCATTACGTCGGCAGCTCTGCCCATGGTGCTTTCTCCCATGCCAGGTCCTTCTAGGTGGTGAATTGTTCCCGACCCCTGGTGGAGGATTCACGGCACTTTGGAATAGGATATGTGTGACGGTGGCGGTTGGGTGCAGGAGGTGGGATGATGATTAGGTGATATCGACACCCAACACAAGGGAATGCGAGGGTTCGCTTTGCTATACGGTGCCACAGTGCTGGGAGGGATTTGTCTTGGAAGAACCGATCAAAAGGTCATTATTGACTTTAGCCTGCACTGCCTGAGTGGCTAAATGGTCAAAACGTGGTGAGAAAAACATGGCGAACTCCCGTCCGGGCTAGTTCACCAAACCTCCTTAGCCTTGGAGGCCGAGCTGTAGGCGCGAGGAGGAAAGCCTCCGCTTCCTTTGTCTCGATCTATCTTTTTTCCGTCTGTTCTGTCTACCGCTTTTCAATTTTGGACTGTTGCGCCACCGCCACCCCGCGACATTTGCACCGCGCGTCGCTGTGGCGTCATTTGAATGGTATGTGTGTGTGTTGGGAGCTCCGTCGCCGCTTTGCCGGTGTTGCCTTTCGTGCGCAAACTTCGAGTCTCCGGTCGCTTTGCCCTTTTGTTTCTTCACGTGCTTTCTTCACGTGCGGCATTTAATGCACTCTGCCTAATTAGCGATTGCTGCGGCGAGCTTTTCGCGCTTCACATGACACTACGACCAATTCCAACAGCTATGGCAAAGTATAGACGAAAACGTGCATTGAAGACACCCCGCAAGGCCGCATACGCGCGTATGACGTGCGATCTCCTAAGAGCACACATCAACCCCGCCCCTACTAGAGCGCCTTTGGGGGCGCCCCGCAGTGTGAACGCCACCTTCCCTGGTGCCAAAAATGGTTCGGTCTGTAGTCATGGCTCCAATCTGTGGAGCGTAACTGAGCGAGGAATTGGCGCTAGCCTGGGAGTAGAGCAGGTTTCCCTCATTGGTTAAAACGCCGGCCTTCTGAGCTCCTCTTTTTATCCTTCCAATCCCAAGGAATATGTATCCTGGCTACCATGTAGTACGATGGCATGAAAGATGCAAACTACAGCAACGCTGACATCACATTCAAATGTCGTGTGCACGGAGAGAGGGAATCACTTAGTTCACAGTGCAACAATAGGTGCGTTCGACGCAGGGCTGTTCAAGGGTCTGGCCGTCGCGCCTGCCCTCTCCAGTACCAACGACACTGCCATTATAAGCGACTCGAAGCGTGCGGAAAAACTGCGCCCTGGGCCAGATATCTGGCCCTGCGCAACGAACCCTGTTTCATAACCTAATTCCCAATTTCTCTTATTCGCTGTGGATTAAAACCAGTCCCTGCTTCGAGCAATCCTTCCACCTGTACCGCACCCCACAAATTAGCATACCAGGCAAAAAAAGGAAGTCAAGGGAGTGCCCACAAAGATCTGCTGCAAGGCGAGTGCACACAAGAAAATAACTCAAGCGTACTGGCTGGACCGCAAGGTACCTTACGGATGGCAAGACACTCTCCAAGGCACAGGAGGATGCCTGGTGTCCCCTGAAGACCAACGCATACCCACTCCTGTATTTACGTTCACATCTACCCCGATCGCTACATCATTGTATGTAATATTTTCAAACGTTGACAGTGTTTCAAGTAAAGTTAAATCGAGCTTGACGTGCGAAGCCACGGTTGAATTCGCTTTAGCTGTTGATCGACATTTGCTTTTTTTTCTTGCTTCAAGTTTCGATTTGGTTGCGTTCAAGGTTGCACACTGTAGGTAACGTGTTCACGTTTACGTCGTCTTCACTTCCCTCCCAACGCAGCCCGTCAGACACGACGCGCTTCTACACACGAAAAAGTAGGAAGATCTGACTCATTTGCCATCTGGGCGTTGTCTCACGAGCCGAAGTTTTTTGCTGGTGAACCTGAGTAAAGAACCATGGCGCTCAGCAGATGCCAGTCGCATCTCGTCTGAGCTGAGTTACTGTGTGTGCCACACGAGCGCTACAATACGGCTGTCCTCCTAAACCGATAGTGACCCCTGTCCCGAGATGATACGGATAGGACATTTGTCAGTGTCCATCAACACGTCTAATAAAGTCGAAGAATGCGCGGCCCCCTACACAGATCCCTTTGTGCAGCCCACAATGCACCCCTCATTTGGCGCTTCACTACAGGTGAACTGATGCATTTTGGTTGGCAAGGTCGCGCTTGAGGTAAACTCATGCACATTATCAAGCCCCGGTTAAACTTAGTGAAATAATGCATTCGCACTAATAACACGCGCAACTTCATGCTATGTGCCAGAGCAAAAATATAATCCATGTCTTTCAATATTCACACCATGGCGCAGTAGGTACTGCACAGCTCTAAACCAGCTGTTCAAGTGGCGGTAGTAGACTGGGAATCAAGAAAGTAACAAAATTCCCACAAAGAAAGGAGTTAGGCAAGGAGACACAATCTCCCCAGTTCTGTTCACCGCTTGCTTAGAGGAAGTATTCATAGAATTGGAATGGGAGCAGTTAGGGATTAGGGTAGATGGAGAATACCTCAGTAATCTGCGATTTGCTGACGACATTGCCTTGCTAAGCAACTCGGGGAATCAACTGCAAATAATGATTGATGACCTAGACAGGAAAAGTA
>JAJIZL010026004.1:284586-326003 GCA_023969395.1 Amblyomma maculatum
AGAGAGAGAGAGAGAGAGATAGATATATATTTGGTTAAAACATTAGGTCGATAATGGGTCATACAAAATCGAAGTGCATTGCCTTTTTTTCAGACTAGGATAATTGAGCCACCCAAGTACTTTAAGGTACGTGGATGACTACACGCTGGACCATGTTGTTAACTTGTTATTCGATAAGCTGACGCTTGCTCGACGAGACATTGTAGGACTTCTGTCAGATCTGGCGAGAGATTATAGTATCAACTACATAAGCAATGCGAGACATTCGAATTGGTAGCGGATGACCCCAGACGAAGTCGAAAACGAAAACTTGTTGGAAAGCCGTTGGTTCAGAATAATGCGCTCGCGTGTTGGCAAATAGATGTTTATTGCTGCAAGAGTTCGAGACTATGCACAAGGCTCTGTGCACAGTCACTTAGTGCCGTCACAAAATCGACAAACCTTCCTCGAAAGCTAGTTTCATGCGACGACGTAACATAGCTGGCTCGTCTGAATGGTTTCCTGTCCGTTACCCGTCTGGTAACTCAAATAATACAACTGGTTTCCAAGATGCACTTTCTTGCACATTTTAGATTTGTAGGTTCCACCACGGTGTCGAAAGCCTCGCAAAAATTTGCGAATGGAACAACCTGGTTGAAGAAACTTGTCATCAGACACAGGATCGCCAAAAGGCGTTTCCACAACCGGCGCCCGCATGTCTCGCCAAGCACCTGCAATCCCTGAAGCAACGTTTTCTCGGCGCACTTATTTTTCAAGGATCCTTTGCCAAAGGCCGTCTTGATTTCTTCTCTACAGTGAGCCCAGCTGGTGAGACTTCATAAGTGTTTAACGAAAATAGCTCATTTTGTTCCAAGAAGAACTTGCGTTTACTAGTTTAACTGTCCAATCACAACAATCTATCGCCTCACTCATTCATATGTACTCAGCCACTCGTCGACGTCCTGGTCAGATTTCCCCCTTAAGGTGCGGGACTCGCAATAATGCTGCCAGTTGCAGCACGCACATGTTACTCTGACGAAGTAACTACACTGAACCGTATTAAATGGCAGTGGCAGAAAACTTGCTAGTCAGTGGCTCCGTCGAAGACCACTGAGGCCTGTGTTGACCCACCCAGCACCTCGACCACTACTCTTACGTACGCAGTACGTAATGGGCGTGTTTATGTATAGTGCGGCTCAGACTGGCTACAAAACAGCTTCGGCTCCCTCTTCGCTCTTCGGCTTTTTTTTTCAGCTTTTTCAAGGGGCCCCAAAACATGCCAGAGTATTCTAGCTTTTATGCTATATTATAGAGGCCCCATGTCTGCATTATCTATTTGTCCATCATGAACTGGTCGACTTCTGCTTTTGGGGGACATCACAACTTGTCATCAGTTATATTATCCTTTCCTGTGAGTATTCCATTATTTTTAAAAAGGCCAGATTTCGGATAACGCGGTTTTGTGCCTTATATTTGATTACTAGTAGATACGTATTCTGTTATAAGACGGGAGTAACGAAGTGTGCTCCTAAGTACAACTCGTCAATGACCACTGCAGCTAGCAAAATACTGCACTTCGAAGCAACCGACAACCATCAGATACGCATAGCATCCAGCGACAATACACTGGCACAAGGGCTGAGTCACATTCGTTTCTTATGTTAGTTCACCCTCCGAGAAATATCACGCCTCTGCTTCAGGAGGGCCCCTCATTATGTAAAATAGCGCAAAAACTTTGCATTCCCCTGGCACAATCAAAATAATAATAATAATAATAATAATAATAATAATAATAATAATAATAAGTGGTTCACATGAAAGGAGAGCCGCAGTATCTGTCAAACATCTCTCTGTGGACACCTGAAAGCATTGAATTGAAATCTGCGTCTTCGAGAAAGAGACCGAAAGCGCAGATTTAGCACAAAAAAGCGGGCAGACAGCATTATGCTCATTGAGTCACTGCAGCTAGATGTTTTTCCTGTATACCAAAAAAAAAGCAGGTGGAGAGACTGGGGTCTGCATAAGAAATAATAACAACACAATAGAGCCAAGGAAAAACAAGTACACACAAATGACAGATACGAAGTGTAAGCGTACTTTCCGACTCCACTTCTTTAAATTTTAATGTCATAGCTAGTATTTGCTCCAATAAACAAACCCAGGTGCTTTTTTATTGTTGTCGTCGACTCTATAAATGTCCTTAGAATCTAAGAAAATTTCAGGTCAGTTTGCCTTAGCATTTCAAGCATGGCGGCACAGCGTATCAAACACTGGCGCGCAACAAGTGATCAGGACACAATAAAAAGAGCGAACTCCACGAATCCTAACTTCCAATAACTTTTTTTGTTCTAAAACTGCACATTTATACGCCAGGAGAAACGTGTAATCAATATTGCTCACAGTTATTATCTTAGCAAAACGGCAAGCTCTCTATCGAGCTTTTCATCGATAATGTTGTGCAGAACTGATTAATTTGTTTCTGGAGTGTAAATCTGCCCATTAAAACAAAATAAAGATTGGTTAAAGTTAGCGCTCGCGCTGTTCCTTTCAGTTCCTGTGTCATGTTATTTTGATGCGTGACAGTGTTTGATGTACTTTTTGAATCAGTTTTGTGGCCATGCGGAAGTTCTCCCACGATGTGATTTTGGGCACGGACTTTATGAATGAAAATAGGGCCATCATAAATATTCGCTCAATCATCCAGCTTTCAACCTGTAAAACCATACACACAGCGGCAACTTGGACGCTCCACTCATGTCCTCGGCGAGTAATTGAGCGCACCCCGATCAAGCGTCTTCGTAGCCATCGGCGCCGCGACATCGAAAACACTTAAGATGTCGTAGGAGGAAACACCCATATGCTCTTAGACAGTGATTTGCAAATCGGAAGAGGCATCACCCATTTCCGGCATCGACATGTTTACGTGCTGGTGGCTTAGTGGCTGATGTGTGCGGTATACCTAAAGACATCTTTGTCTTCTCTAAGATTTTTGAAGACAATTTGGAAAGGCTTCACATAGTGTTTGACGGAAAGTGATCAGGGACAATGTTTAAAGCAGGGGTGTGCAACTGTTTTATAGCAGCTATTCTTCCTGCGCCACATCGTAAGTAAGGGCATAGTTAATCGAGACCCAAGGTAAACATCTGTGAATGCGTCGTTTCCGCAGTCAGGTGAGAAGAAAGCAGTGCGCCTCTTTTTTGGACTCTACGCTTAACAACGGCAATTTATGAGGAACCTTTTGGCCATCCTCTAACCTTTGGCGCAGCTTACAAAGCATGAGGTGTCAATAAATAGGAAGCACCACAAGAGGAAACATCCTCGGAACATAAGCGCCGACTGCAGACTCGTGTTGGCATCGGACATTTTTATAAAAACGCCCAAAATGAAATGCATAACGACTCAAGAAGCGCGAGTTCAGGCGCCGTCCTTATGCAGAGGAGTGCCTCTCAAGTTATTTCTTGGCTAGCAAGTCCCTTTCAAAATTTGAAACCAGCTTTTCGTCCACCGAGGAGTTCCTCGAAATTATCTGGGGCAGGTCGAAGTGCCGTTCGTAACTATGCGTTCGATTTTAGAACATTGCATGTTTTCATGCCCTGTCGCAGTTCAATCACCCCACTTTCCATAACGTCATCCCCCAACGTAGCGGGCTTGGTTGCCATCTGAATAGCTGAATGATCTGTTGGCCTTGGTGACCTTAGCCCAGGACATTCTTGGCGCTTAGTAATGCGTTGAATAAAGTTGTTTCCTGCTCCTCCCCTCACGTTTGTAAGCGATTACCATATGCTCTGCTGGCTCGTCAGTTTGAAAAACCCCTCGGTCACCTTGCTTTGTGAAGCTTATGTCTTAAAGAATTCGACATCACAGTTGGGTACTAGTCCGTCCGCAAGCACACCAACGCTTGCAGCTTTTCATTAGCTTCCATTAACGACCCGCCGAAAAAAGACGAAGACGACGCCTTTTTGAGACCATTATGAGCCACGAAATTTGCACAGCAGCAGCGATCGGACTATGAACTGAAAGGCCGACTGGACCACCTACAAGAGAACACCGCTTCGTCTGCTGCTGTGTCCAGGCGTTGCTTTGCGCCATTCGCCCTAAGGAATGAAATCATCGTAAAAGACTTCACATCCGATACGACAGGGAGGATATTATGCAGTCGGTGCACGATGACCCTACAGTAGGGCATCTCAAGCATGCGCATACATTGTACCGAATCCAGGAGTTTACGGGCCAATATTACCTGCCTACATTGCTCATTTTGTGAAAACATGTTACCTCTCTAGCGGCAAATGCAGACAGCACAAGCAATGCGGCCCATTTATAAACGAGCTTGAAATGTGCTCATCCCACGTAGGTCCGGAGCATGCCAACACTGTCGCAACATCTGGCAATCGTTTTCGCTGCCTTAGAACTTTAGCAGCACAGGCATGGATAAATCGTACGACACCAGTAGGAATGCTCCATTACGAAATGTTGCATCATAATACCAATAAAAATGTCGGGAGAGGCATATCATTTCATCTAGATATGTCGTTTCTTCAAATGTCTACTGTGAACTAGCATCTTTATTGTCATATCAATGCCACATAATATTGCAAATAGTTTATAGCCCCCGCGCAGCTATACCACAAACGGCTGCGTCACACGTTTCACAGATATTGGGAAACTGAGAAAACTAGTGCAACATATCGAGGTTGGCCAGTGAACGGTATATGTAGAAGAAATAAGTGTACAGCATCGTCTAAACGGTTGGTGTCCTTTCGGACCGATGGATCAATTTAAAAACAAAAATGAACACCGCAGACGAATGGAGATCTGCAGTACAAAGATATGTCTTTAGAGCTATTCTCCTTTTCTGTGCTCATTTTTACTTGGAGTGTTAAGCAATGTGCTCTTAGGGAGCTCCTTTTTTCTATAATAATGAATTGTATAACTCTAGGTAACATACAACTTTGCACATAGTACTGCAGCGGTATTGAGATTCAACACAGCTTATATTTTGTGTCTATTAAAAATACGAAGCTGTCTTGAATAGATGTTTTTGCAATCGTGCTAAGGCGCCTCGGTGCGGGCTCAGCGAACAGAATCTGAATCAGGCAAATGAGCTCCCAAGAGCAGGTCATGGCAACGATGATTGTCCTCAGTCGACTCATCAAGAAAGTTACCTTGGATTGTCAAATAAAAAGTGGCATGGTCTTAAGCAAAATAGGCGCTCAATCTCTACCTCTTTCTAAAGAAGGTTATAAAGGCAGCTGCAAATCTTTGGAGTGTAATCTTAAGTGACTGCATTGGAAAATAGGCATTTACCTGATATGTTCAGGAAAAACACAGATTTATTGTTGAATTTGCCAGTAAGCTTAAATGCTACACCTCCATGAAGACATTATCGCTTGCTCCCTGACATTGCAGTATCAGCTGTTTTCTTTTCCTAACATTAAAGCTGACCACGGTTCTGACGTTCACTTTTTTTCACTTCTTTCGCGGTCAGTCTACCATGGAGTTTATGCAAAAAAATCTGCTTTTGACCCCTTTGTTTAATGGTTAGTTGCCGACAAAAGTACACAAATCGCTCTACTTTCTTTTGGAATTTTTTCACCAGATCCCTAACATTGGCACGTCTTCAATGTCCAGGTTTATAATATACGCTTATTTCACTTCTAGTAGAGAAACCCTGGGTTTTCAGGTTCTGAGGTGGGGCCTGAACCACTCATATATGTCAACATTTCCAGTGAGAAATGCATCGTCAATTTCACTTCTGTTGCTTTGTGGTCTTTTTTTGCAGTCAACATTGCTTCCTTTAAATTATTGTGTCGGCAGGTACAAGAAGGAAGTTGATTTTAAAAGTAAGACTGGAATGTGACAGCCGTAGACGATCTATATCTTAAAGAAATGTTTATTTTTAACGCATGGATTTAACGTGCCCGAGCGCCCATCCTCTTCATGCAGTGTTAGAAATTACGTTTTCAATACATGACTAAATTTTGAATTACAAAGGCGCAATAAATATGTAATTGTGCTTGCATATGACACATGAGCTTATTACACGAATCAAAACAAAGTAATCAAATTATATGACTGAAAGCTCCAAAATAACTTTCTACGGTTATAAGCGGGCCTGTCGAAGAAGCTTAGAGGGCCCGATCAGTTCGAAAACTTCACGCTGAGTGAAGAGCGGGAATACTACATCGAAGCCGTTTTGAAGGAATGGAACCTTTTACTCTGTGCCCACGAGCCCTGGCTACAATTTAGAGACTCCTAGGGGCTGAAGAATTCTATAGGCGGCGCCTTATTTGTCAATTCAAATCTCTACTTTCCTCCTGTTGTTATGACGCTCCGCTTTACTTCCGTTCCTTCTTTAAAAAGTAAAATAAATTTGTCTCTGTTCTTCGTCCTCACGGAAGCATCCCTTTCAAGCCGCTGCTTAGAACATGATCCTCCGAGCACATCACGACTTCTCAGCTGGTAAGAGCGGCGGGATCTGGTGGCGTCCATCTTCTTTTACCGGCACTGGTGTGTGGTGACCTTCCGTAGGGATTTGCAGGTTCTTGAATAGATGGTGAAGTTTGTCGAAATGAGAAGGTGGGTTGCTGTTTTGTGAAGGTAGGAATACATTGGGGGCTGGGGGGTGGGAGGGGAAGTACCTTCATAGCAGCATGTGGCAACGGAAGTGGGCACGAACAACCATGCAAGTGAATAAGTTGAAGAAACCGGATTTTGTGCTTTTGTAAACATTGAGAATACACGCGGTGGCTTTTCGAAGAAAGCCACCTCTAATAGAGGCAATTAAGGATTCGATGTGGAGAAGGAGGTTTTCGACCTCAGGGTGCACATCCAGGAGACGAGAAAGACGAATCAAGAGGTGAAGAAAGGAGAACATGTCGAACGCGAGGGAGCTGAGGAAAAGGATCATCTCGCAGCAAAAGAGCAGAGGAAACAGGGGAAAAGTGACGCGAAAGTGAGCTTGAACGATTAATGCTAGAACTGGAGTTCGTCCAAGGTTAAAGTGCTAGCAGTCAGGGTGCTGAAAATGCTTAGATTCAGGTAAGTACATAAAAACACGAGGGACCTCCTGCATCCTTAGAAAAGAAACGATACATTGATTCTTTCTTCTTAAACATCCCAAGAATTTGCAAGAGAATGGGGTTCTACCGTGCCACGTTTTTTCAGAAGTTTCTAATGCTATTGCACTGCGAGTAGCAGATAGGCTGGACTGCTTGTCACCAAAGGGCATTGAAGATTCCAATGAGGTGAATAATGTGCTACTTAAGAAATTCCAGGTGTCGGCAAAGGCTTTTCTTTGCCGGTTTAAGCAAGCGCGAAATAAAACGGCCGAGATATTACAGCAGCTTGTGTTCAGCACGAAAACGAATCTGGTGGAGTAAGATGGTGCATATGGTAAACATGACTATGTCGTGACCAGGTTTACAGACACCTGGGGAAGAAATGCCCCTTTGGATTCGAAATAGACACTGTGAGAGGGACTTTCAACGCATAGAGGACCTAGATCAGGAGTGCAGCGTCCATCGTCAATTACAGAAAATGCGCTTTTCCCATTTCCTTAGTTAACCAAGAGATTGGCCTAAATGTACAGGGGGTTATGATCAGAAAAAGTACCATATGAAGTTGAACCATAAGGGCGCCAGTGCTATAAAAAGCGGATCTGAGAGCGGAGAAAACGAAAACGCGACCAAGAACAAAGGTTTGAGGCCAGGAAACTACTGTTTTGTTTATATTGACAAAATCGAGGCCACATAGCTGCTAATTGTCGGGAAACGAAAGTGACTTTCTCTTCCGCTACAGACGACGACACGTATGGCCCATTGAGTCCTGCCTTGGAAACCTAGTTCTAAATGAAAAGAAATGGACGGAGGAAAAGTAAAATTGAGAGGTCTTCCTGGCTGCAGCAACAATAGATATTGTTCACCCCTAGTAAGTGGAAGCTAAAGATTCCACAGATTCCTGCGCATAGATAAAACAGGTCGCATAGAACAGCGATTCCCTACCTAATACAACAGTAAACATTTCGGGATGGCTTGGTGTGTGCTTGATGCTGAGGCAGCAGTATCTGCTAATCTTCCCAAGCCGCCCCCTACATTTTTTCCGACACATCCTGCTTGCTATTGAGGAAGCGAGGTCATAGCATTGACGAATTCGTGACTTAGGCCATTACACAATCTATGGCGCGGAGTTCGCTGCTGTAAACAGTTACTAATGCGAGCACCTAAGAGCTTCAGATAACCGCCAGTCCACTACTAGTTCGCGGGATGGTGGCTACAATGCAGCAGCATAGACAGCAGAACAAAATAACTTCGCATTTGATGTTTTGCTAAATTAACCCGGAAGGGACCGCATGTTGCACATTAGAACACCCATGCCTTCATATTGTGCTGCCATGTTCTAACATTTCGTGATCTTCTAAACATAGACAAAAACAATATGTTCAAGGGACAAGAGGGGATCCAACTGTAAAAAACCGGAAACAGTTACGACAATAAGTTTCCAATGCCTTTTTGTAGCGACAATATAAAGAGAAGAAATGGACCAACTACGACTAGTTGGACGATTATATGTCCCTTAAAGGCATCGTAAAAAGATTATTCGCTGATCATGTGGTGAGCGATTTGCTTCCCATTTTAGTAGGAAGAAACCCATGGCAAGGTAGTTAAGTTCTATTGTCCACTTTGTCTTAAAGGTGTGGAGCAGTATCTAAAACATGCGACAAATGTCAGAGTTCGAAAACATCACTAAATCATGAAAGCACGCGTAAAATTGGTGCCGCTAATTACGAAGCCTTTCAGGAGTCTCGCATAGGTGTAGTAGGGACTATTCCAGTGATCAAATCAGAATACAAGTATATCCCAACCATAATCTGTCTGGCCACCAAGCTGAATGAACTCGTCTCAGTGACTACAGTAGAATAGTTGCTATCGGTCTTTACAAGGACTGGTTTATCTTTAAAGCTCCAAAGTGACCAGGGTAGCATGTTTAAGAGCGCTCTTACAGTTGCGAAATGCACATTGGTCGAAGTTCTGTGGAACGTCCGCAGAGTAATAGTGTGGAGGCATGGCATTCTGTGCTGTATATTGTACTTCGCTGCGTTTCACTACGAGCTAATGACTTGGAGGCTTGCTTACCCCCCCCCCCCCCCCCCACCCCCCATCCCCGCACACACACACACATACTATTCGCCTTGAGGTCAGTGCCACATGAATCTACTGGGTAGTTCTGCGGAAGTATCTGATGGCAGATTTCTTCGGTAATCTCTCCGAATATTAGGCAAGGTACGGGAAGGTTGCAGAGAAAATCAGGCAGTAGTCGTCTACGTGTTACAACTCCTCAACCATCTGTAGTCATGTAAGAGATTAGTGGAAGCCAACATGAAATGCACTCAATAAAACGCTGAATTATACTATGACTGAAACGCTGGATGGAGAACTTACAAACGACAAGTTAAGTGTACAGTGGAAACGCGTAGCTGAAGTGGTAGAAACTCTGCTAGGTTTCGGGGTGGTGCAAGGTTTTTGAAAATCTGCCGCTCCAACTTCATGAAGGCTTGTGAGGAACGCTAAGCGGTGAATTAACGCTCCTTAAATATAGCCATGTAGGTTAAACCGGATTTACTCTACCCATAATCCGAGCGTGTAAACTCACTGAGCGAACGGTCAGCACAACTAGTCAGAAAAGGGCATGAGCTTAATTAAACCCTAGCGGTACAGTAGGCATATGGTTTTCTAAAAGAAAAGGTTCGAGGAAGGATTTCATAGAATATACACAACACATTTAATAGACACGTCACACAATGCGAGTATGTGGGTGTATATTTCGTTTCTTCTTTATCACAAAGTAAGCCTGCTCTACACACAGTCGCTAAAATTCGTCAAGAACTAGACTTCTTGGTACATAACACGCGAGAATTTCCTCGAAACATTCGAGATGTGTTGTATAAATCACTTATCAAATCAATACTAGATTACATTTGCATATATGGGAGTCTCCTTCTTCAAGATAAAAATCAAACTGCATCACGTAGTCATTAGCAGCCGGGTACGTGCTTGGCAGATCAATGCGATAAATGCAGTTTAGATCAACTCTGGACAAAGAATCTTTGAAATTGAATTCACTGTAGCTCCTCAGAATTATGCTTTGCCTAAAGATACTCGATGTAATTATATGTTATTCCCTTGATGTCATTCTCCGCAAAACCTCTATTCCTCCCGCATTACACAACGGTACACGTGGACCTCGAACATATAATCCAGGAATTAAAGGTAACACTAGCATTCAAAGAATTCTCACCAAAGCCGATTAGGGAAGGTAATTCGATTACCTACCGCTTTTGTACCGCTTTCTTCAAGTGACGAATTGAATGCTTTTTTTTTTACAAATTTTAAAACATTCATGAAAATGTTTGTTACCTTCGAATATTCTCGGCGGTAATTTTTGGTTTAGATTTCTATAACTTGCTGTTGTTACGCCGACCGTTTCCTGATATACTTTCTGTTAAGTCTGCTAGAAAACATGGTAGTGATTTTTGGGTATATGCTGATAAATGAAACGTGTTTTTGTGTGACTTTTTCGCATTTATGAGTCCTTTCTTTTTTACGTTTTAGGCCCATTGATTCTTTTTTGCATGCTTTATGTACAATGTATCTGCAATTCATAAAGGGGTCATACCGCGGTCATTCAATATATTAGTTTTGCAGTCTGGTAGATAATACTGCTCTTCATTATCCCATTTCCGAAATTTCAGAGCCTAGACGCACTCCCTATTTTGAAATAGGTGGCTAAAGTTAACACCGCGAAGCTCCTCCCACCGACAGCGATCGCCATATTTCAATGCTTGGTGACGTCACAGAGCGACATCAGTCACAGCATCGTCTGCTGCTCTGTCGGCGCCTTAAAGCTACCGATACACTGTGCTGTGTTCGCGCTTTCTGACATGTCTCCCAATAAGTGCATGCAGCGTGTTTCTGAAAAGAGCACGCAAACTGTAATGAACTGCGATGCAGTTCTTGCCCAGGCATCCGCCTTCAGTGCGACCGCCACCATCGCCAGGTGGCAGCATTGCCCTCACCACCGTAAACACCACTGCGCCGGACAAGCCTGCCGTGGCCTTGCGCACCGGCCATATGGCGTACCACTTGCTCTAGTGTCACAAAATCATGCTAAAATCTGTATTTCTCGTAATATTAATACGCCCTGGAAAAAAAATCGAAATTGAGTGATATTTGTTAAATGTCGATCCGCATGTTATGAGGGTTTGCTCTCGACCAGTGCAATGTCCGTGTTTTTGTACGCTCCCAAGTAGCACACATTACGTGGCCCACCTGGGGCCCGTATGGGCAAGTTGGGCTTGGGCAACCGCAATAACACCCTTGAGGGCCGTCTTTAGGGATCAAGCGGGCAAGCCCAAATTGGGCTTGCTCGTGCTTTTTCCATCTGGGCATCATACAGGTGGGGGCAAAGGGCTAACTGAGTACATATTCCCACATGTGACCCTCAAGGCTCCCGCTTGGGGAATTTTAGGGCCAATGCAAAGAAAATTTGGGCTTTGTGTAGGAAAAACCTGGGCTAATCTAATTGGGACTGCCCACTCAAAAGCCGAATAGGTCCCGCATGGGCCGCGGCGGGGCTAAATACGGGTATACCCGCGCATTGCCTACATGGGACTGACTCTTGAGGGTTTCTCGAGGGAAGGTCAAACGAAAATGTAGGCTTCATTCCGAAAATTACTGGGCTGCCCACCAAAAACCTAGATAATTTCCGCATGGCCTGTAGTGGGGCAGGAAAGTGCTCCTTCCCGCTTCTGCCCGCATCGGTGTCTTGCGGGGCAATTTAGGGCACATCCGATACAAATTTGGGCCTAAAGCGAATAGTAGACGGGCTAGCCCAAATCGGGCTGCCCACTCAAAAACTGAATAGGTCCCACGTGGTTTACATCCGGGCTGAAAAGCGGGCATGCCTCCGCGCTGCCAACATGGGCATTTCTTTGGTTTATTGCGGGCAAATGCAACATATATTCTTACTCTATGAGGTAAAAATAAGATAAGCCCAATTGAGGCTTCCCATGAAAGGCCGCAGTGGGCCCCAAATTGGCCGTAGGCGTGCTTACTGCTCCGAAACTTCTCCACCCTATATTTTAGGCACAATGTTTTTATTAAATTCATGATATACCGGCCGCTATTTGCATCTTGTGGATTTTTCACATAACCATTCTATGTATATTCATGCCGTGAATGAAGACTGTCTAATTTTACTCTAAAAACTACATTAATCATGCAGTATTTGCAGAAAATATGCAGCAGTAACTATTCCGCTTTAAGAGTATGTACTGAACTACCTCAAAATTTTTCCTGTGCCATTATTATCCTATATACACCACCGAAATAAATATCCGGACCAACATTTGGGGGGTGATGTGGGCCAGCCCACATAATTTTAGTGAATTGGGAATAAATGTCTCTTATGTTACTGAGGGTCGAATACAATGTAAATAAATAATGCTCAATGTTTCACTCTTGATGATTAATGGAAATTGGGCAGCCCCGAAAATACCAGATTCAACCCATGAGGGCAGCACGTGGGCGAGCCCGAAACGGAATCGCCTCCGCAAAGCCCGCGCCGGAACAATTCAGGTATTAGAGCGATTAATGGACATAAAAATTAAAACCTTAAGCAATGGAGCGCCACTGCCTTTGTAAACGAGGACCCATTAATGCTGGTATGCTGCCCATATTCAGCTATCAGGGCTGAATGCGGGCAGCCCTATTTGGGTGCCCCCCGAATACAGATTGGGACCAATCGCGGAAAATTTGGGCAGCCCACACGGGCCCCCTCTGGGTACGTATTGCAAATCCCGCATGGGGCCCGAATGGGCTGCCGCCATGGGCCCAACGCGGGCCCCCATTTCATAGCCCATTTTGTGATACCTGGGCTAGCGCAGCGGCTAAGGTGTCACCGAAAATAATAATTTCCTTTACTACACAACAGTGGGGCTGAGAGCAAATCAGTTCAATGGTCGAGTGATCCATATAATAAAACACTTCCCTAATCTATCATGAAGTGTCGCCAGCCCTGGCTTCGATGAGAAGTAATTTAAGCCTAGCGACAATTAATGAGAAGCATACAGCTACATCGCCGTCGTCCTTCCTGCTCGCGGGCGCCGTTGCTGTGAGTTTCTGGCACACGGGGCTGTAAGGCGCATAAGCTTGTCGTCTACTTTCATAATGCGGTTAGGCCGGATTTGGCTCTTACAGTGAGCAGCGACGCTGCTAAGACGGGGTGGCCTGGGGTGCGCAAGCGCCCAAAGCGCTGCTGCGTTGTCGGGCGGCCCTAAATACCCTAAGATTATACAAATGCGCTGTTGGACGTCACTATTTACATTCTTTATTTATGTGTAGTTTTATGTTGCTTTTTAGATGTTTCAGTGCACAATATGTACACTGTATGAGCGGGTGCGGGTGCCGGCGTGCACCTGAATCCCGCCCACAGATGGCTCTACTTCCTAGCTTAAAGTTGACCGTTGGCAGCCATGTGCTGCGGACGCATCGCTCCTTCGATTGAACGCGACTACCGGAAATGGACGGATTGGTGACAGCGGGAACTTCCGAAAGCATCAAATAGATGACTTCTTTCTTTTATTAACTTTATTTCGTTTTCAGGTGGTTAGGTTAGGTGCAGCCTAAAGAAGAACACCGAGAGGCAAAGAAAGCGCAGGTATATATAGAGGAAATCGACCAAAAATTGGAATCATATCGACAAAATAAATTTGATGTACAGGCCCTCGTCAAAAGTAAAATAAAGAAGGCTACCGATCGCTGGATGGCTGACATACACGGTGCCACTAGAGGCGGACCAGGGAAATTCTGGAACCATAAAAGCTGGCTAGATAATAAGAGTAAAAGAAAGATGGACCTGATCCAAGATAACGAGGGAAACTGTTTAAAGGGAAACAACGCAGTGAACTACATTACATCAATTATAGCCGAGTCATTAAAGAGGGACGATAGGGTAATCTCCGCAAATCAGGAAGCAACAGAAGATAGCAGAATACAAAGTAGCTTACAAATGACCAATCTAAAAAACAAAATGCAGAAAAAAATATTAATAAAAACACATCTACAGGAATAGATAGAATTCCGATAAAGTTGATTAATTAACCTGGTCCAAGAAGTAAGGAAATGTTGTTAAAAGCTTTGGAAACAGTTATAACGAATATGCAAATTCCGGACAGCTGACGGCAGAGTAAAATGAATTCCATTTATAAAGGGAAAGGAGAAAGGATGAACATAAAATCCTACAGGCCGATTACCATAACATCTGTTGTGTACAGGTTAGCCATGCAGGCGGTGAAATTAAACGTGCAAGCATGCGTACAAAGTAACAAGACACTCGGAGAAATTTAGAACGGCTTTAGAAATTGTAGGAGCTTAGTTCGTGCTTACCCAATGCATCGAAATATCTAGAGTGGGAAATAGAACTTTGTATTTGGCCTTCTTATACATAAACGGGGCGTACGACAACGTAAACAGGAAACAACTGTGTAACATATTAAAAGAAGACGGTATCAGTTATGAGATAACAGAGTTCCTATAGGAAATATACCAGGATAACAAAGTAGAAATTACATGGGAAGGAATGAGAAGTAGTACGGAAGCTGTCAAGGTATGCAAAGAATTAAGGAAAGGTTGCCCTCTATCGCCGCTGCTGTTCATGCTTTATATGATAAATCCGGAACAAAGGGTACAAGAAAGTACCTAGGTTTTAACCTGTCATATAGATTAGTGGAAAGGTGGTAGAGCAGTGCCTTCCCGGTTTGATGTATGTAGACGATATTGTGCTGCTAGCTGAGAGTCAGGAAGAATTGCAAACTAGTTAAGTATTGCGGAGACGAAGAGGACGCTCTAGGCTTCAGTTTTAGCGCAGATCAGTCGGTTCTGATGATTAGCAACGACTCAGCTGATCGGGGTCTTAAAATACAAGGCCATGAAATACACAGAGCAGCAGAATACAAATCTCTCAGGGTATGGGTAAACAAAGGATTGACATACATTGAAAAGCCTGAGAAGTCACTTAAGGCAAGAGGGCGAATGATTGCCCGGATAATGAAGCATAGGGCATTGTGGGGATACAGCAGGTATGAGGTTTTGAGGGATATTTGGAAAGGAATTATGGTGCCCGGGCTTTTTTCACGGGCACCAACTTTTTTTTTTGCCAGTGTAGCTGCGGTTGCTTTTGTGCTCACGTGCTATAAGTGCTCAAATTCTTTTTCGTTGCGAGATTAACGAAACGTTTCTTGTACCTGTGAGTTGCAGCGTTTTCTGGACGGGCCCATGATTTTCGGATTCACTATTCCTTTATAGCCTGGCCTTCAACATTTCACGAGCTCCCATTGAAGTGGTATATTTAAGGTACCGCTCACTTGACCATGTCCGTTTTCATACATCACCCCTTTGTTTCCATCAGACCACTAGCCACTAGGATAATGAAAACGCCCACTAGTAGACTGAAAACGATGTTGTTCATGAGCGCTGGTGTTTGCGTCCGTCTTTCTTGTTCTGTCTGTGTTACTAGTGTGCTGTAGTCCTTAGAATGATTAACCAATTAAGTGAGGCATTATATATTAAGAGAGGCTCTGAAGTGGTAGCCGTTTGCTGTTCTTCAATAAACATGGCGATGTCGAGAAAACCTGGTGATACCGACGCGATGCAGTTCGCGAAACCGTCCGCGTCAGACTCTGTCATTGGAAGGGGCAGTCGCGAAAGACAGTCTGTGTCAGTTTGCTTGTTACAAATTTGTATGTGACTCTGAAGTCACAGTCTTGTAGCTGCTAGACCCGTGTGCAAGGCAGCCAAACGGGTTCTTGTGGTTAAGTAACCAGCAGAGGGCATGGTGATCCCTGACGACGGTGAACGGGCGTCAATAAACGGTCAAGCGAAAACGTTGTGTGACGAAAGCGATAACGAGGCAGTCTTGCGCTGTGACAGTTTAATTCCGGATTGCAGAGGTAGCGACTCATCTACGCTACGACGTTCTTCTTGAGGTCGCAGTGTTGGCCAGGAACGCTAAATCAATACGCTTGCATCGGTAGAAAGAATATCTGGTCGGGAAAGGCGGATTCCTATTCAGATGTCAGCTTGAGAGCTACATCTTTAAGAACGAGGCTTGCCAGGGTGTGTGCGATGTCGGGGAATCGCCGAATAAAATTGCGAACACAACTTTAGGAAATTCCGGAATTGTTTCGTGGACTGGGTTGGATTGAAATAGGTGACCGCCGCTTTCTTTGCAGGATCAGGTCTGACGCCGTACTTGTCCACGAGATGTCCGCGAAATAGCGCTTGTCTTGCTCCAAAACAACACTTCGATATCAGTCCAATTCCAGGTCCAATGCATACACTCCAGCACAAGAGCAACAGCCCAAGCAGCACACCAGCATTGGTCCAACAATGGTTAATCACTGGAAAATAATGGCATCAATAATGGACTGATATTGGCATTTGGGCATTTTACTACATTCTCCATTCTTGGCCCATCTTTGGTTCCAAGATTGGCGCAGTGTTCAACCAAGCTGGAGCCACCAATGTAGGCACAATATTAGACTTTTCATTCATACACCATGATTCTTGCCAATACTGTCCAGCATTACACCATCATTGTATTACCAATATTTGTTTAATACCACCTATTCCATTGATGGCCCATTGTCAATGCCAATATCATACCAATGGTTAGCCATTGCAGGTGCACTGGCTACTCCATTCATGCCGCATATTGTCGATACCAATATTCATCCAATGGTTTATGAGTGCACCGGCTACTCCATTCATGTACCATTGATGATGTCAAGATTGCACATTTTGTGGCACTGCCTGTGCCGGCCATAAAATGCAGCCGTTTTCATTCAAGCCATATTCGTGACAGCACATCGAACTTGCTGGGACAATAATGGCCTCTCAAATAGGAGTGGTCATAATAATTCAAATTGTCGCTCATGAGCAACCAGTAGATATTCACAAACCAAGGACATGGTTCATAAAAAGATAATATTTATTGCAATTGTTACCAGATGGCAGTTGTTACTAGCCAGCGCTGAGGGCACACACAGCCGCAGCTGGCGGGGCAGTGGCAGGCAGAGTGGCAGCAGGGGCGTGCAGGGCAGTGGCAGGGTTGGGCAGGGCAGGGCGGGCTCTCAGGAAGTGGAAGGGGCCAGGGAGCTGGAGGGCACACTCATAGGCGTAGTGAGGGGGCTGACCCTGCAATTGCATTCACAGGTGGCATGCCTGGTTCGCCAGGGGAGGTTTCAGCATAACGCCTTTTTCTTCCACCCCCTCTGTCACAGGAACCAGGCAGCCACCTGAGAATAAATGCGTGTTCCTCCAAATCGTCCACCGCAACTTTTTCGCAAATGACACCTGCACAAAAACAACGAGGAAACAAAATTTACAACACTATTACGAGGCATATAAAATCGCGCGCATTATTTTAGGAAGCTGTAGAAAATTCCAGGATTCATGTACCGAAATTCATGGTCAATGAGAAACACTATACTGATGAGTTCCAGATTAGTTTCAGCTGCCTTGGGTTTATTAGGATGAAAGACGCACATACATTGCATAGCATGTGCCCTGTTGCATTTTGATCGCCTCCACAGCAATACGGCTGAGACAGCCAGTGTTTCATCCCACACTAGGAATTAGTGCTTGATTGTCGGCTATCTCCGCATATGACTGGCGCGCTAGTTTTTTGCCGCTCCTACGCTTTCTGCGATGTGCAAAACAGTTTATACTAAATATCGTTACCAAGAGAATGTTCGGCGACCATTTCCATCGTTTGAAATGGCTAGATATAATATACACAAGCGATCTAAGCCCACGACTGCTGCACTGGCCGCTGGTTACCTGATATACGCTTTTGACTGGTTTTGTGGGTAGCTCACTTAAACGGGAGCTCACGTAAACGGGTAGCTCACAGGTGCATCATTTTTACACATATACTACTTGTCCAAGCAAATTTGATCCAAGGGATAAAAAAAAAACATTTCGGAGGCAGGCAAAGGAAACCAGATACATATTGCTGGAAGCTACCTTGAGCGCCACAGAAAAGGTTTTGTTTGGAATCCTTAATTGACATTATTTACCTAAATTACTTATTAATAACTTACACAATAAATGGTGTTGCTCCTTTGAAGAGTACCGGCACAAACCACGTTTGATTATTGGTGATAAAGAACCCTCACGTCGGCATTTTGAACGCCAGATACAATAGGAAACCACAAAAATGCAAAAATCTGATTCCGGGACAATACAATTGAGGACTTGGCTTGGTTCGACAGCCCTGTGTAGCGTTAGACCTACAAGTTGGCTGTGGTTTCTTCGTCCGCGCCAGCACATCGTCCAACAAGACTGTATTTGTATTTTACAGCTGAAAAATACTGTTAAACTCATTTGTATCCTTACCGCTTTGTAGTCATTATCCGCATTGCAATGTTCGGCGCGCTCATTGTAACTCGAGCCTTCATGTGCGCCAAAGGGCCGACGCGAAGCAACCATTGCCAGCATATCACCCTTACTCATGCATGGGGCTAGCAATCATAGCGGCAGGTTGTTTTGTCCGCTCAAAATCATGTTGTGAGCTGCACAATTGAGGTGCGCGAATGGGCTGGTAACAGTTTCGGTATCTACATAACCCGGAATTTATCTGCAGCTGGAAAAAAAGGTACACATGAGGTTTCTAACCGCAAATATTGAACAGGGGTTTCCGAACGTGCTCACCGACTCTAAGTCCTACTTATTGTCTAAAGTGAATATTTAGTACTTGAAGCGAATAACCTCACTTCCCTACGTACAAAATAAAAATTTTCTGCGCTGTCCTAAGTGGCTGCCAGCAATGCGCCACCGGTTTCCATCGTCTGTTTCTAATGGTTTATTTATAACCCTTGGTTCAAGCTATGGGGCGCAGCAGGTGTAATGTAGCTTGAATAAAACCTGCAAGAGATCATATATATGGGTAGATTTGTAAGGTTTACAGATTTCACTTACAAATTCTACAGGAATTGCGTCACTGCGGCCTTTCTTTAAAATTGACACGTAATAGCACTATATTCGTGGCTAAAATAAGGTACTCAACGCATTAATTCAGCCTACCAAGTGCAGCTGTAACAGAAAGTGCGGGCTGGCGACACCTAAGGTGTGCCTAGCTTTCAAATTTTCTTAGATGGCACAACCGTTCGAAATATGGAATATTAAAAAAAAAGCCCTTGATATTGGCTTTCTCACAGCGTATTATGGGTGCCATAGATAAGAAACATAATCGAGGTCCCATGGCCATCTTTCGTTTCCAATGAAATTTTTATATGTGGTGGGCGGATATCTAGACACAAAAGAATTAACCTCTGTTTTTCAAGATACGCGTAGTTTCCTCGAAAAACGAAATTGTATGGTATATCTCTAGAGGTAAAAAACGCTGTTTTTGCCATTTCAAAATGTTGCAAGTTTGGATACCATGATTTTGTCATCTACTATTTTTTACTCACTAAATATATGAAGGTTTTACATTTACAAACACTATTAGAAACCTGTTTTGTTTTTGCAGTTGAGTTATTAAAAAATCGCAAACTTTGCTTCAGGAGCGATACGCTGCAAAAATATTTATTTTTAACTTTATGTACTGGCACATGATGCATTAGGTTTGTTGCACTAAATGTTTTTTCACTTCCTGACGCATGTTCTTAATTCCAGGCAGTATCTGGAGCTCCAGACCACTAGGTGTGTTCTCCACAACGCATCAAAATTGTTCAGAATTCGAAAACAGCAGTAAGGGGCAAATTTGCTGCAATTAAAAAAGATCATCTTCGATTTGCATTCAAATCCCTCTCAAAAATCTTCAGTACCTCAAAAATATCACGGACTAAAAAGTGTTGCGTTATACTGTTTAAAAATATAACATTAAATATTAAACCGAGCGCTTGTGCTGATAATGGCCAAACTCAGCCTGCATTCTTGCAAGATCCAATAATACCTTGGCACAGAAACTATTTCTCTACATTATCTAGGTTCCATTCTTTATTTCTGAAAAAATTTGAAGCTCTAGATTTGTGTGTGTTTCTGCATATTATTTTGAAATTGGACAAAAGTAAGAAAATGGTAAAATAAGGAAAACTGATTAGAATTGAAGAAACGGCCGCAACATCAATTTTTATCAAAATCTGTGGAAACAATGCAAAGTACTTTGTTAATTTGAGTCAGTAAATATATTGAATTCTGCAAAATGTAATATTAGAAATATAAAAATGCTTGTTTTTGTTCTATAGATGTGCTTATATGACTCCCCTTTATGGAGTAGGCATCAAAACTTCAATTTAGTATTTGCTGAATTTAGTTACATTTTACCTTAAGTAAAATTTAAAACCTTGTCAGCGCCTATACACCCTTTTTCTGCTTCTGGGACAAATACTTAATATAGCTTAAAATGGTATTAATTCACTATTTCTGTCAATTTCATGGCAGAACGCAAGTGAAGGCTGAACTTTTTCTCTGTCCTGCATTCTTTTTTATTGCTAGGTGCAATAGTATTCAATCTAGTTTATTAATATATTATTCCATTTCTCAGCTTTGACCACCACTAACAATACTATATTTTTGAAGATGATTTTTCAATGTGTAATCTTTATAATTACAATCATAAGCAAATCGCTTTCCAGCATAATACTTTTGCTGGCGTTACAGAGAACATACATAGCAGCTTAGAGCTCCAAATTCTGCCTTTAATTAACAATATGACCTGCGTAATAAACACAGAATGTTTTAGTGCAAACAACGCAACGCGTCACGCCAGTACGTAAGGTTGAACATTAATATTTTTGTAGCGCGTTGTTCGTGTAGCAAAGTTTGCGATTTTTTACTAAATCAACTGCATCACTGAAACACACTTCTAATACTTCTTATACAAGTAAACGTTACCCAAATGCGGTGAGTAAAATACAGTGGATGACAAAATTTTACGCAACCAGCCGGCCTCCAAACGTGCAACTTTTTGAAACGACAAAAACGGCGTTTTCCAGCTTTAGTGATAGGCGTTTTTTTTTTTTTCGAGAATACTACGCCGCATCTGGCAAACCTAAGGGTCATTCCTTTGTGTCGAGACATTAGCCCACGACATATGAAAATTTAATTAAAAAAAATGGCCATGGCACCACGATTACTGTTCCTGTCCGAAGACATCCATATTTGTTTTCATTTCGTCTCTTCAAACAGGCTGGTTTAGGCAATGCGGTGAATAAAAATATCATCATATATATTAAAGATTTCCGCGCTACACGTTGTACCTAAAGCTACCTATATTGTCACAACTGTCATACATTATTTGTAGCTGAAACAACATCACAAATGGAATTCGATTGCAAATTGTTCGCTAGTTAAATAGACGTACGAGATGACACACGTATACTTTGTAGAATACAATTTAGGAAATACCAGATACAAACTACAGGCGAATAATGCTATGATATGGAGCATATGTATTACTCCGGTTAACAGTAAAAAAATCAACTTTTAACATATTAATATATTCGGCAAACTATTGCATGCTCACATAGGAACACAATTAATGAGCTTATCCACGCATCTAATGTCTATGGGCATTAGATGTTGTGGATGACTTCGTTTTATTCCAATTCGTGCGTCACTCAAAATAATTGAACGAGAAAAAAGTTAATGTCTACATAATTTTCAGTGATTATACCACAAAATATACTAAGGTGCTTCATATATGTCACATCACCTAGCAAGTGAAATGGGATAACAGAAGTAATCAGACTCTGACCCTGATCAGCATTTCGCTTTTGCGCCATCTTTGTAAGTTTTTAGGCAGGCTTTTCCACTGATTATCCTCTTCTTAATACCCCTGCCACCCACAAGACACAAATCTTCTGGGGGTACCGAACTGTTGGTTTTCGCACCAGTGATACAACTTAATCGATCCATCTATACGTATAAAACACTGTCGATGCGCACCTAAAAAAAATGAAAGCATGTATGTGCAGGCGAAATGATTCACCGGCGATTTAATAATATGATTTGAACAGTAAAATCAAAGGATCACACTCGAAGTAAAAAAAAAATGTGGTGGAGAGATAGGAATTGAAGCAATGAATGGTGGTTGCTTTCTGCAAAATGCCAATAGCAAGAGGTCCATAAGAATAGGCAATAAAAATAAGGGATATTTAAAGGTGCATGCAGCAGTTACAGTGATGCAGTGCTACCTATTTTTTAGGCAGGCGTTTCCGCTGATCTTCCTCTTCTTTATTGCCCTTCCAACCACAGAACACATATCTTCTGGGGGTTGTCGGTTTTCGCACCAGAGATACAACTCAATCGATCCATTTCTACGTAGAAAACGCTCCCGATGCGCATCTAAAAAAATGAAAGCATGTATGTGCAGGCTAAATCATTCACACATAATAAAACAATATGATTTGAACAATGAAATCAAATGATCACACCCAGAGCAACAAGGAAGTGGTGGAGAGATAGAAATTGAAGCAATGAAAGACGGTTGCTTACTGAACAAAGCCTATAGCAAGAGGTCCTGCGTCTATTAGAATAGGCAATAAAATTAAGGCATGTTTATAGGTGCATGCAGCAGTTAAAGCGATGCAGTGTTACCTTTATTTTTCACTGCAGTGATTGGTATAAATATTGCAGCAATTGCTAGGCATCTCAGATAACCCCATTGAAAACTTCATCCAAGGTACCGAGGAGCAGTGGCGCGTTATTTGCAGCTGTTAACGGAAAGACAGGCTATCCTATGAGTGCATGCGCATTTCCTCCTTTTTGTACCTTGAATAAAAGCGACTGAACAGTGAGTGTTGTAAGAGGTGCAGCGTCCCTAGGAATGGGGAACAAAATTAAGTTTTAGTAAACAGAGGTACAAAAGGAAGCAAATATGCCTGCAATAATAGCATGATGGCCTACCTTTTGATCAACAGCTGTAAACAACCTGTCACTGCCAGTCGGTTCTTTAGATAGGCTTATCAATGCCAGAGCTTAAAGCTAAGAGCAATATGAGTAATGTTTATTGCGGTCACGGCTGTAAACAATTCTAGCGGAACACTCCATTCCTGTAACTATTCAACCGTCCATCTATACATATCGTTCATTAAAGAACCATGTACATCATATTAAGTTGCTCTTTTCTACTCCCAAATGATTTCCTATAGAATTAGAATAGGTGGATCGCTGCTTCGGTTTCAACATTCTTGCACGATGGCTATGGCGTGCACTTCATGCATACGGTACGGTACGTGAGGTACAAAGAGCTGTAATTGCCGAACAGGCGGACCTGACGGCCTGTCCCATTTCGCCTGAAAGTGCGCGCCGTGATCGAGCGCTTCGCGAGCAATATTTCGGACGATATGGTTGCCTCATACCGACCGTCAATGTTTTGTACAATGTGTCCCGCGTGCACGTTGTTTACTTTGCAGTGACAGGGACGCAGTGCACACACGACTGATGTGCCTTTTTGCTTGTATTGTTATTTTCCCCCGCCTTCGAAGCGCGTCTGCGAAATCGCTCTCCTATTGTCGCCGCTTTCTGATAACGCCCTCACCTGAAGGCGCGGGCTCAGAAGGGCGGCGTCGATTAAAAAAATTTTGAAAAGGGGCTCACTTGCGCTGTTCACGGCTTTCAATTCCTCAATATGATATTAACCATTCTAAATGTGGAGGTTCATTATGACTTAATTATAGCCTAATCATCAAGCGGCATCACACACATAATGTCCGCCCCACTGTAAAATTCGCTTGCACAGACGGCGCGAACAGTTTTCAAAACTTCGTCTGTACATCTGAAAACAAAAAACTGCCCTTAACTCTTAACAAAATCCAAAAACTGTGTGAGCATGGCTTCTTGCGCGCAGAAGAGAGCCTGTCCAAAATATATCTACAAAACCGGGTGCATAGTATCTGGTTACTAATTGATTGCGGCGCGCTGCACAGTAAAAAAACTGCGCAAATGGCTGCCTGCAGTGTTCTGTCACGCATTGGTGGCACACACACCTGTTACGCACGGCTCCTCTATTTTCGGCGCAAATGCTATTCATATCGCAGCCAGCAAATAAGTCCATGCACTTGCTTGCATGTAACCCGGACGAAAATTCGCTTAGTTCTTGAAGTCATGCTTCGCGCAGTTGTTTCGAGAGAACATTTGGGACTGGTAGGAGATTATATAGAACCAATTATGAAGCAATGGCATACTGCAAAGATATATACTCACGGTCTAAGAGGATGGCGTTCACTGAGTCCGATAATGCCGATGGTATCCCGCCGTTGCTGTAATCCGTACTCCGGCAACATTTCACAGCTAAGCTATTCACTGATATGTAGCAAGCACAAACCGGAGCACATGGACATGTATAGGCGCAAGAAAATTATGCACAGCACAATGAAAAAGAAAATTAATGAGGGAAGAAATTAAAGAAAGGTTTAAGAAGCTGTCACAAGTCTTGTAGCATCTTCAACAAGCTCTGAAATGAACGCTTCGGGAGGAGGCCGCACAGCAGCGCAGCTGGGGATGCTTTCTGTTGTGTCTTGCACGTAGACGCGTAGGCGAGGGGGAACAACGAACCGCTCAACTAGTGGGTGATCACCGCCGCGGTGTTGTGTTCGCAAGGGCTGCGCGTGGGAACGAAGGACCAACGACCCTCTCAACATTCCATTCCTCCTTTACCCAGCCCTCTTCTGCTTGCACCGGCCAGCCGTGACTTCGGACTGTGCCGATGAGCGGCCGCCAGAGCGCACCGCTCGACTAGAGTTCTAATAAATAGTTTTGTTTTGTGTGTTCGCAAACGCATTGTTTCTTCAAGCCAACCGCGGACATAACATTTTCTAAAAAAATAGAAAGCCTCCCAATCTACCATCCTCATTCTTGCGTAAAACCGTGCAGTTGGTGCATCGACAAATGCGCGCGTCCCCTCCCTTTCGCCACCTATGATCGAACAAAGGATGGTCGTTCGACCTTTTATATTTACTTCAAAATATTATATATTGTTGCGTGATGACTGATTAATAATGTCAGAGGCGGAGTTCCGAGCTTATCTTCTATTCTGGCCAACTTTGGTTATAGATTATACAAATTATGCTCAAGTTAGCTAGCTGAAAATTATCTAACTAAATATATACATGTTTTTATTTATATTCAGTTAATGTTCGCTTTTCGGGTATGAGTAGATGTTTTTATAAAAATTCTCAACATCGGCCCAGGAAACGAGAATTTTCCTAATTTGCAGGCCTTTATTTCAGAAAAGGTTCATGGTAGAGCAGCAATAATTCCACAGTATGTTCTCAGCATAATTATCCGCAAACAGCTAAAGCTCATATTTTTATGACGTTTGGATACAGAGATACGATCGCGCTAATTTACAGAAAACAGCAAACATTGAAAATTTTTAGGAAAAAAAAACAGTTTTCACATTGTTTAAACTTTTTCCACCTATTCTACACTACCTCAGCTTTCAAAACCATTAAAGCACCTTGCATAATTTTGTTGCGCAAGTAATTATGGCCACTTCGATAAAGCCTTTGTCCAATTATAGCGCACCGCGCTGTCCTGAACATTCTACGAAATTTGTGAATTGTTCAAGGTTTTTAAATTTTGGCATATAATTTTGTAACAGGGAGAAATATATTTACAAAAGAGGATTAAAGATATATACATTGAGGAACAGCCAAGGAGCCAGGCTACAAGGGCCCCCCATTCGACGCACTTCTTTTTCTTAATCTTCCACAAACGAGCGCGCCACTTCGTCCTCATCATTCTCCAGCTGTAACAATATTTCTTCGCGCATGTTTTCTCTCGACTTCGCAAATCGACGGTGACAGACACAGCAATGAATGATTCAGAATCAATTTTGTGCGCGTCGAGGTCCTGATGCGCTGTGGCATCAGGCAACACACAAACGTTTTTCGCAATCACCTTCACCTTAACGCGGATTGCACAAAAAGACGATAACGTTCAATGAGCAAGCAACATATTCCAAATCATTTTAGTAGAATGAAAGAATTGGAAAGGGCATGGAAAACTGCCTAATTAAAACAGTGTTTCTGGCTGCATTCGTGTTTTCGAATGACTCGACAGCGCACATTATTTTCATTCCTGTACAGTTTTTTTTACTCCTTTGCCACGCGCCTAGCGCGATTGGAATGGTCAAACTCATAGGCGGAACAAACTATTTTTGTTGTTTATTGGCGATATATATGTTGTGCACCATATAAATGTACCGGGACCTTCATGCTCGCAGTCTGCACGAAAAACTGTCATTTTTTTACCACCGTGTGAAGGCCCAAAACTAAAATGGTAACCTCGCGAGTCTTCCGGCGTTTCATTTTCCAGTGATTGCGTCTAGAAAGTACACACATCGTATTCGGTCCTTTCTCCAGGTAAACAGACGATGCTGCGCGTAGTTCCTTATGGATAATACAAAAGCACTAGAACAAAAACATCGCTGAGAAAATGGTCATTTGTTCCTTCAACTTCAGGCAACGTTTTCCTTCTCGGCAATGAAAAAGCTACCTTCTAATCACTAATTTAATGTGACATGAACATGCTATGGCGACACGATTTCGTTTGTATGCGCGTTCTCACTGACAACTGGGTTTGTACTATAGGTTAAGTATAGATGCAGGGATGTAATCGGCGTCCAATACAGGCATATTGGGTCGTGAGTGCTAACCGGTCTGGGGTATACATATGTGGTCGCACGGTCGTGCTATCATCAGATATAATTGTGCGACAAACGTATGCGCCTGCGACGAAATCTGCATGCATGCCAATAGGCTAAAACCGTAAACACATATAGCTGACACCCAAAGGTGCGCCGCATATGAGCGCACCGAAAAGACGAATCCAGACAGTTGCAGCGAAACGCGCTTGAATGCGTTATAGTAATTGTCATCCCATACGTGGTACTCTGTGAGGTCCGAACGATCGGCTGAAATGTTGTCGGAATTAAATGCCGCGGTTTAACGTCCAGCGCACGTGTATTCAACCATAAAAATGGAGAATTTGTTTTGATTGAATGGTCAACGGAAAATATTCACTTCGGCAGCCCATTAAAGCTGCGTTTTTAGAATGGCAATGACAATTGCGAGATCAGGGGACAAAGTGGTCCATCGTGGGCAGTTTTCATACAGGGATAGCTAGTACTGGAAAAACACAAGACAAATTGCAATGGTCCATAACAGCCAGTTTAAAAAAAACGGAACGGTCAACGTCGGAAGAACACAGGACACCTTGGCCCATTGTAGCCAGTTTTAAAAACTGAACGGGCAACGCCGGAAGAACACTGGACAACATGGTCCATTGTAGCCAGTTTTAAAAAAGGAACGGGCAACGACGGCGGAACACAGGACAACTTGGTCCATTGTAGCCATTTTTAAAAAACTGAACATCCAATACTGGAAGAACAGAGGATAACATTGTCCATTGTAGCCATCTTTAAAAAACTGAATATCCAATACTGGAAGAACACAGGACAACTTGGTCCATTGTAGCCAGTTTAAAAAACGGAAAACCCAACAACGGAGGAACGCAGGACAGCTTGGCCCATTATAGCCAGTTTTAAAGCCCGGTGCAACCATTATTGGCGGAACAACGGCAATCTCGGTCCAATATAGACATTCTGCAGATGGCGGTGCCAATATCGGGAACTCACTGTACATCGTGGCCCAAGCTAGCCAGTGTTAGCTATTGGCAGCGCCATCACTGGGAGAGCATTGGCTAGTCTGGGCCATTGTTGGACATTGTGTTGACTGGCATATCCTATGCTGGGAGAATGATGGTTAGGCTGGCCCAATGTAGGGCCACTGTTTGCCGTCGTACTTACAACATTGGCCCAATGCTTTGTGCTGCCTGGGAGGATAATTGTGCTCGCTGAGTCTTCCAGGAATTTATGACGCTGTCCTAGTAATACATACACATCTCCCAATTCAAACTTCGGGTTATCATTTCCATGAATCGTTCGAAGCTAGTAGGTGCATTGCAGAGGCCTAATGGCACCACATTAAAGTTTTAAAATTGATCGTCTGTAATACACCAATTTCCTCTTTGTCCGCCGGATGGACAGGCATCCCGGTCCTAATACCCCCATCGGAGGTCAAATATCGAAAAGTAAGAGGCATGAAAAAAGAGTCAATGGCATCGTTTCTACGGGAAAAGGGTTATACGTGTTTCCTGGTGACCGCATTTAAATTAGAAAGTAAACGCGAAACTGTCATGTGCCGTCCTTCCTGACCATAATCACGGGGCCTGCCCTAGGCCTCGATGACTCTTCGGTAACACCCTTCGTTAACATCTCCTTCACTTGTTCATTTTCACTTTACATTCAGACAGGGACACCCGGCAAGGCTTTTGTCGAATCGGATGTTAGGTGTTAGTGTCGATGCTGTCCAGAATTCGTGAAACGGGAGTTAAAGATGGGCCACCTAGGTCGAGGAACTCAAACAGGGACGAGTGTCGCCCTAGAATGACCAGCTGTGCTTGGAGTTCCTTAGTTGAGCGCGAGGTGTCAATCATGCAAAGCAGTCGCCATTCATCTTCGAAATGAGTCCGTTTTCCCAATGGCATCGGTAATGAGGTCAAAAGATATTGGCATATCGGTAATGCAGGACGCATGTTTCAAACCTGTCAGAACGACAGATTCGGTGGAGCAATTCGCTGTCCAAAGCATAGTGCGGTCTTTGGCGACAGACAACATGGCATGAGACTGGACAGGCGCTCTCAGAAAGAGCTCAGCTTCTCGGTGAAACATGAACGAAGCATATCGAGGAAGACTTGAAGCTGTGCAAGCTCGTCTGTCCTCGCATTACAGAAGGTGACATAGTTGGCCATTTGCGAAAAATATAATTTCGTTAATGGCAAATCAAGGCTCGACTCAATGGCTGACATCATTTATGACCACCGCCCGTTTGAGACATCTGGATGGCGTGACGTCAATTGCCGCTCAATGAAACTGATGACATAACATCGTCTGGCAATCTGGGCTCCCAGTTGCTTTTATTAGCTTGGGGTTCTTCAGCGCTCCATTCGCATCCGCCACGTCTGTCTCCACTACTCAGCATTATTGCAGCGGATTTCAGAGAATGCCGGAGACCACCGCAGCTGAGGCAGAGGAACACACTGAGGACACCCTCAATACAATAGACCTGTTGCTACCGGCCGACACATATCCTGTATGACAACGGCCGACGCGACTGTCTGATTGGCGACAACTTCCCCATGCCGCCTTTTCCTCGACATCCTGTGTGTTACCGCTGCGACCAAGCCATCTATGTCTCGCGATCACGCATCGCCGCCAAGCATCTTGTTACGGCTCCATGAAATATCTTGAGCAACACGATTACAATCCTGGATCTTCTCAGCATTCGCTCTACCCTCCTGATTCCGGAGAACCATGCCATGCGCACTATCAGCATCATTCGCCGGGATCAAACAGGAGCATGACACTATACCTCTAGCTTACATCCATCCCACCGGCACCAATCACCGCCGCCGGAAAACTAGTCGGCGCGACCGATGGGCTTGCGATCGCTTGGGTTTACTGCTGCTAATGTCACTGGAACTCTGAAAGTACCGCAATCTGCGGTCGGCGCTCGGGTAACAATGGGTTGTTGTTACCAGGTATGATCTTGCGCGACGAACGGGTCGTCTGCAATGCAAGGAAAGCTTAGCTATGCCCGTAGTGTCTCCCCTGCAAACGCCTCGTTGATTCGTTTTGCGCGGAAAATAACCAATGAGATAATTTAAGAATAGAGTCTTACATGATATGAGTATTTAGCAAATATTTTAAATCATCGCATGACAGCTGCGCAATCTTGATCGTGTTCTTCACACCCCGGCAGTGCGTACACAGCAATATGGAAGCTTGTTCTATTGCGCTTCGTTTGTTGCAGCTCCGGTTGTTCGGCCTTATTTATCTGAAAAGAGTTTTATTAAAAGGCACACAGACCCATGTTTTCGGGACCAGGCAAACTGTTTACAGCACTCATATATGCTGCGTTCACTTGAGACCTCGCTTAAAAATGTGATGCGTAGAACGTTATCGTCTTAGCGCTAGCTGTTGCATGCTTGTCTACATTTCTCTTCGTCTTGATGCGCGCCAGATGTTGTTAGTGGGCTCCAAGGACGCTATACCGCGTAAGACCAACGCTCTGAATTTAAGGACAGACTGCCGCCCGATGAAACCTTTCCGCGAGTATGCTTACGCCTGGTTGAATAATTGGGCGGAGGCGCCGCTTAGTAGCAAAGAAATCGCGAGGCCGGGGAGAATAGTTGGGGAAGTCTAGCTGTGCAGACGCGTTGTGCGAATGAAAACGATAGTCCAACGCAAGCCTCCAGCCACCGGGAAGATATTGCCAGGGGGCGCTCAGAGTGAAAGACGACGTTGAAGTGAATCGGCTCCGGACTCGCAGGACGTATCTAAACCTTGGACCGTGTGATTCTACCTGTACCGGCTCTGTTAATCTAGCCCCAGTCGCCAACACTGTGACAAATCTGGTGGAGGTCAGGTCTGATGTCCCGTACCCCTACGCTAAGCAGGAGTGCTGGTCATATATTTGAGGAAACGCCCGTTCACCGCACTAGCCGCAGGCAACGAGGCCTACCACCTGAGTTTTCCCCCTCGGACATGACTACCAGTAGCCACGACGTCGTCGCAATGCCTGGCGCGACCCCCACCTACGTGACGTTGCAAAACCCCCGCGTCCCAAATACCTTTCACGGGGACACCTATGAAGACGTCGATGACTGGTTGCAGCACTACGAAAGGGTAGCTACATTCAACCTCTGGGATGACGCCGCACGGCTTCAAAATGTATATTTAAGCCTCGAGGATGGCGCTCGGACGTGGTTCGAGAACCATGAAGAGCAGCTGTCGTCTTGGAGTGAGTTCAAACGTCATCTTGCGGCAACTTACGGAAGCTCAGATCGCCGCGAACGGGCCGAACGCGCTCTTCACACTCGGATCCAAATGCCTAACGAAACTGTAGCGGCGTATATCGAAGACATGACGCGCCTGTTTAAGCGTGCGGATCCTACGATGTCCGAGGGCAAAAAGCTGCGCTACCTCATGCGTGGCGTCAAAGAGCAGCTTTTCGCTGGCCTGGTGCGCAGCCCGCCGAAAACTGTTGCAGAATTATTTGCTGCAACATCCACTATAGAGAAAGTGCTTCAGCAGCGAGCTTCGGCACGGGATCCCACCATCCACGCCGCCTCCGTCGCTGCTGAGTTCCCATCACATAGCATGGACACATCGGCGCTACGGGAGCTCATACGTTCCGTTGTGCGCGACGAACTCCGACTGATGTATGGCACACCTCAACCAGCTCCTTCCTCCATCGCCAGCGTTGTCCGCGACGAGGTGCAGCAAGCGCTCCGGCCTCCATTTCCAATCGGTGAACCTGGCCCTACTCCTCCTCTCACACCACCAGAGTGTCATCGCCCTACATACTCCCAGGTGCTGCAATACTCTCCGCCCTCGTCGCCGTCCCTGATTCCTCCGAACGTAGCTGGGCCGAAAACAGCAGCCCCCGTGATCCAGTACGTCACAGATTCTCGACCGCATACACGGAAAGCAGACGGGTGGCGTACCCCCGACCGACGGCCGCTATGCTTTCACTGCGGCGAACCGGGTCATGTCTATCGGCGCTGTCCCTACCGTCGACTAGGTCTCGAAGGGTTTTCCGCTGATTCTCCGCGGCCTCGCTACGGCGAACGGCCTCGAGCCGTTGAAGATTTCGTCAATGATCAGCGCCGCATCGTTCCGTCTCGTCTGCGACCATCTAGATCACCGTCACCCAGGTCTCGCCCGTCGCCATCTGCTACGAGTTCCTCATGGGCAGCGCAGGGCCGCTCGCCCAGTCCCCAGAGGGAAAACTGAAACCAGCGACCTTCGGGGGTAGGCTCGCTGGACATCGCGGCGCGGGAGACCCCCCATTAATGCGGACACGGAAAGACTACGCATCGACATTGGAAAAGTCCGCGGTTACCGATCATACCGCCACCTCGACGCCACCACGACGCACCTGCAACCACGACGAATTGCCGGTGGAACCGACGACGAAACGACGCACCCGCAACGACGACGAATTGCCGGTGGAACAAACGACGCAACCACGCACCTGCAACGACGACGAATTGCCGGTGGAACAAACGACGCAACCACGCACCCGCAACGACGACGAATTGCCGGTGGGACACATGACGCAACAAGGCACCCGCAACGACGACGAACTGCCGGTGGAACGGACGCTGCAACAACGCACCTGCAACGACGACGAATTGCAGGTGAAGCAGACCGCGTACACCAACGCAGAGCAGTCAAAGACTCAGAAGCCTGACATTCGCGAGCAGATTTCGTTGGACATACCCGTAGTACTGGATGGTCGCCATGTTTGGGCTCTGTTGGATACTGGCGCTGATTATTCTATTTTGAGCAGCCAGTTTGCCGCAGTTCTCAAGAAGGTTTTGACTCCGTGGGCTGGCACAAACGTTCGCACCGCGGGTGGTCATCTGATTACTCCTCTGGGCATGTGCACGGCCAGAGTTCAAATTCAAGAATCAACATTTGTGGTAAGCTGCCTTGTTCTGAAAAGCTGTTCGCGTGACCTGATTCTGGGCGTAGATTTCCTTCGTGAATATGGCGCAATTATTGACCTCCGGAATTCTAAGGTCTCGTTTTCGACTGAGAAAGCAGTGGCCCTCAGCGGTGCAAAGCGATTAAAAGCGACCACTCAATGTGCTTCGAGTTTATGAGGACAGTGTCACTCTGCCACCCCGAACCAGCACCTTCGTTAATGTCAAATGCAATGCCCTTAACGATGGTGACGCAATAGCCGAAACTAACGTATCGTTACTGTTGACACAAGGAGTCTGCGTGGCCCGCAGTTTGATACATCTTCACCGTGGTCAGTCCAAGGTACTTGTTACAAATTTTCCGCACGAGTATCGGCACCTTTTTCGTGACACTTCCGTAGCTTTCGCTGAACGCATATCTGATGTCTCCGAGTGCTTGTCCGCAGAAACCGTGCCACCGCCCACATCCCTCGACAATCTCGATGTCAGCTCAGTGCTATCGGTCAGCCAGCGCGACCAGCTGTTTTCATTTTTACTCGAATTCAAAGAGTGTTTTGCATCGTCGTCAAAAGTGAATCAAACTCCCATCGCCAAGCACCAGATCGTGACGTTCGATAATGTGCGCCCAATCCGCCAGCACCCCTACCGCGTCTCTTCGACCGAGCTCGAAGTTATTAGGTCACAAGTTAAGGAAATGCTCGAAGATGAGGTTATCCAGCCTTCCAATAGCCCGTGGTCCTCCCCGGTCGTTCTAGTTAAAAAGAAAGACGGCACGTTACGTTTTTGCGTCGATTACCGCAAACTGAACGCCGTAACCAAGAAGGATGTCTACCCCTTGCCGCGGATTGACGACTCTCTCGACCGCCTTCGGCGTGCAAAGTATTTTTCGTCCATCGATCTAAAAAGTGGCTACTGGCAGATTGAGGTCGATGAGCGAGATCGTGAGAAGACGGCCTTCGTCACACCCGACGGCCTTTACGAATTTAAAGTCCTACCTTTCGGCCTGTGTTCCGCGCCGGCCACATTTCAGCGGATGATGGACACTGTCCTCGCCGGCCTTAAATGGCAGTGTTGTCTAGTCTACCTAGATGACGTGGTGGTCTTCGCAGAATCATTTGCACAACATCTTCAGCGCCTGCGGTCAGTACTCGAAGCCCTTCGATCCGCTAACTTGACACTTAAGCCACAGAAATGCCACTTTGGCTACCGAGAGCTTAAATTTCTCGGCCATGTCGTCAGCGCCGCCGGCGTGAAGCCCGACCCTGACAAGATTGCTGCTGTTGCGGAATTTCCGATTCCACGTGACAAGAAAGCTGTTCGCTGATTTCTCGGCTTGTGCAGTTACTACCGGCGTTTTATCGATAACTTCGCTGATCTCGCTGAACCGCTGACTCAGCTCACCCGGGGAGACACCCCTTTTGTTTGGACGCACGAACAAGAAGCTGCTTTTGCCGAGCTGCGTCTCCGTCTCCAATCGCCGCCTGTTCTAGCCCATTTCGATGAGCAGGGGGAGACAGAAATACACATCGACGCCAGTAACATTGGCCTTGGGGCGGTTCTCGTGCAACGTCAAAAGGGTGTTGAACGAGTCATCGCCTATGCCAGCCGTACTTTATCCCGCGCCGAGACGAACTATTCAACTACTGAAAAGGAATGCCTCGCCATTATTTGGGCTGCTGCGAAATTTCGCCCCTATCTTTATGGTCGCCCATTTAAAGTTGTCACTGACCACCATTCTTTGTGTTGGCTGGCCAACCTGCGTGACCCATGCGGCCGCCTGGCGCGATGGAGCCTTCGCCTACAGGAGTTCGATCTCACTGTTGTTTATAAGTCCGGACATAAGCATGAAGATGCTGACACGCTCTCCCGCACGCCTGTCGAGCTCGCTCCACCAGACACGGATGACGCTGACAGTTTCCTCGGAGCTGTTGATGCTTCAGATATGTCACATCAGCAGCGTGCAGATCCAGATTTACGAGCACTGATTGATTATTTAGAAGGTCAGCCAGCCACCATACCTAAGTGCTTTTCTCGGAGCCTCTCAACTTTCTGCCTGAGAGGTGGTGTGCTTTATAAGCAGAACTCTAGATCCGAGTCAAGAACCTACCTCCTCGGGGTACCCACAGCTCTGAGAGAGGAAATCCTTTCCGCGTGCCACGATGAACCAACATCTGGCCACTTGGGCTATTCTCGCACACTTGCTAGGATACGACAGACATTCTACTGGCCCAACCTTGCCACTGTTGTTAAGCGCTATGTCAAGAGCTGTCGGCAATGTCAGCGTCGGAAGGTTCCGCAATCAAAGCCTGCGGGCCTCCTCATGCCCATAATACGACCACGAACACCATTTGATCAAGTCGGCATGGACCTTCTCGGTCCTTTCCCTCGGTCCTCTGGTGGCAACCGTTGGATAATCATCGCCACGGACTATCTGACTCGCTATGCCGAGACCAAAGCGTTACTTAGTGGTACAGCGTCTGAAGTTGCCCATTTCTTTGTACACCAGATTATACTACGGCACGGTGCTCCTACCTGTATTATTACTGATAGAGGGACTGCCTTTACTTCAAAAATGATGGCCGAAGTCTTTCGTCTCAGTGGTACGGCGCATCGAAAAGCTACTGCTTACCATCCGCAGACCAATGGGCTGACGGAAAGGCTTAATAAGACCATCGCGGATATGCTGGCGATGTACGTCGACGCCCAGCACAAGACTTGGGATGCGATCGTACCATATGTGACGTTCGCATACAATACGGCAGTACAAGAGACTACACGTTTCACGCCGTTTCGCCTCGTTTACGGCAGGGAGGTTCGGACGATGCTGGACGCAATGCTCCCTTACCAAACAGATACCGAACTTTGTTCTGACGCCGAGCAGTTTGCCCAAGATGCTGAGCAAGCACGCCAACTAGCACGCGTCCACATCACCCAGCAACAGGACAGGGATTCACGCCGGTACAACCTCCGCCACGGACAAGCTTCCTACAACACCGGGGACCAGGTGTGGGTGTGGACTCCTGTTCGACGCCGCGGCCTTTCAGACAAGCTAATTTGCCGCTACTTCGGACCGCATAAAATCGTGCGACGCATCAGTAACGTCAATTACGAGGTGCTCCCGGATGGATCAGAGCACACAGGCCGTCGGCTACCTCGTCCAGAGACAGTTCATGTCTTGCGACTGAAGCCGTACTTTGCACGGTGACTGACAAACTACATCTACAAACTTTTTTTTTAGGGGGGGAGGTTGCTTTTGTACGCTTGTGTGCACGTGTAACTGTGTGCGTTACGCTTAAAGAGGGAGGAATGCCAGGGGGCGCTCAGAGTGAAAGACGACGTTGAAGTGAATCGGCTCCGGACTCGCAGGACATATCTAAACCTTGGACCGTGTGATTCTACCTGTACCGGCTCTGTTAATCTAGCCCCAGTCGCCAACACTGTGACAATATGATGTGCTATCGAAGTGACTGAGGTCACTAGTACGCTAGCCGTGCTCACCAGCACACTCACTAGGCATTAGTTGCGCAGGGAGCTATCCACGAAGCCCAACGCAAGCTCGTACTGCTCAAGCCATTGTACTCAAAAGTCGTCCGACCTTCTCATGCCCTTTCCTTGCTGAGGGCTTTTAACCTTTAGCGCACGTTAACGAGCCAAAGGTTATTTAAATTCACAGAGAACCTTCACATTCGGCACCTTTCATGACATATGTGTCCTTTCGGGAATAGTTTTTACTTATGGAAAAATATCCAATGAGCAACATATATTACCAATGCACAGATTTAGTCGTGAGACTAATTACTAGTTGGCCAATATGAATTACCTGTAGAAAAAGGCGCGTGAAATCTCTGCGAAAACGTAGCTGCCGCGAGAAAAATTAATAGCGAAATATTGGATCAAGACTCGCTAGGGACCTCAAACTAACCGCAAATCGCAGTATAAACACTTTAGTGCCTCCGGTAACAGTTGATACGTTCAAACAATAGTTTTGCCACAAAGTCGGTTGCTCTACGTTAGAAACAAATTTTCGCTGCAGAAGCGACGCAGTCATACTGCTTTTCGTCAGACTTTCCGCTCGGGGTACTGAATGACACTTTACATCATTTTCTTCTATTGCTATATCCTAACACGCGACACCCCGGCATCACTGGCGATCATGTAATGTGTCTATGTGCACAGAGCGATATGGAAAGAACTAAGTAATCAACCACGCCGCCCGACTACCGCCGAAGCCATGCGCTGACGGCGGGTCGTCTGCTCGAATTGGTCATCCATGCTTCGGCTTGATCACGTGATCGCAGCTGGCCAATGGACGGCGCCGCGGCAAGAATAAAGCAGCTACGGTATTTTCAAAGTTCACGTGACTTTAGCTGCTGCTAGAGATACCCAGTATCTCCGCCATGATGTTACGATCGAGGTTTCATTGGCCGGAAGACGAACATCGGAAACAAACTGAATCTGCTTGCGTGTACAAGTATGAGCCACTTCTTCGTCATCCTCATTTTCATCTCTCTTTCTTTCTGGGAGTTATAATGTTATGGCAGCTCTAAACGAGCGCTAAATGATAACGGGCGCATCGCCATTCAACCTTATCTTTAACCTTCTCTCATAGTATCAGAAACAACACAGAGAAGCGGGCACTAACGCACGTGCACACGCTCGCACGTAATAAAGATGCAGTGCACAAAATACCAATCGGACAACAAAGTGAATCAAACCCACTGAAAGGAGGAGACACAATGTAACACGCGAAATGCAATTTCGGCGCTAAAGTTCCCCAAAACTAGAGATGCCCGCGTGCCGCAACGCTTACTTTATTCCTGACAGCTAGGAGACGGCCAAGCCTACTTGACAAACTGAGCAAGATAAAGCGAAAAGAGCAAAAGCAAAACCGGTCGACAGCCACCTCTCGCCTATAGAGTATGGCTCTCGATTTTCGTACCTGGTTCGCGAGCCGGGCCTGGATCGGGTAAGCTACAAGCAGAGCCGTTCACCATGTAGCAAGCGAAAATAGATGACGCGCGCGGACGATCCGCAAGCCGGTCGATTCATCTGAACGCAACTGAACGCATGCACCAGGTGAAATATATAGGCCATATAGGTGTTCTTACCTCAATAACATCGATGAAGGTCAGCTTTGGGCACAGATTACTGCCGATACAGCTGCTCGTAATCTGTTATTTTCTCAAGCTACAAATAAAAAAAAACCTATTATGAAGCAATATATAAGGGTTCGCCCAGGCATAACCAAGAGTTTGGTGCGATAGCACTCCTATATGTCTCGCTTTAACAATCAATCTTAGATGACAATTACTACACATCAGTCGTGGTGCTAATTAGAGATACTAAGTTGTAGGCGCAGAAGCAGTGGCAATAAATAGTGCCAAGTATTAGAGCATGTAGTGTTGCTTAGTATTGTCATAAATAAGAGATTCTGAAATCGATGTATGGCACTTTTACTAAATTCAGCAATGAACAACCTGCAATAATGTTTCTCGCCACCATTTAATATGGTGACATTATAAGAGATTAAAGTTCACTTTTCTTAATGCTTCGCAAGGAGACAGAGGGCTGGGGAGGAGTGATGATGGCATTGTTGCCTAATGTATAAAATGTCTGCTCGCTGCACCCATATGCCGTTAAGGGTCGCCTGATGCTACTCGACATAAATTCACTGCCAATAATTTTCTGCCTTTAAGCACCCTTTCACTTGAAACGCAGGGCTGTTCTCAATGACGTCTTGGTTACGGCTCCATCCCTGTGAACGTTTCCCTCACTTGTTTCGCTTAGTGCTTGGGTAAATCAAACGGTAGCACCCAAAGATATCGCTATTTCCCTGCAATATTCATTATATTCGTACCATTCAAGTTTACACCGCCGGGGTGACGTAGTTGTTACGGCGCTCGACTACTGGGCCCAAGGATGCGAGATCGAATCTCGTTCTCGGCGGCGGCTTTTTGATCGTGGTGAAAAGCAAGGTCTCCGTGCCCTTCGCGGTCGGTCAGTGCACGTTAAAGAACTCCAGGTGCTCGAAATTCCCGGAGCCTTCCACTACGGCGTATCTCAGAGCCTGAGTCGCTTTCACACGTTAAAACCCACAAACCACACCAACCATTCAAACCACCAACCATTTCTTTTTCAAGAATCTTTCCAAGTAATCGGGCTACCTGACGTGCAAGGAATTGAATGCGTCATTTGTAAACTAATTCTAAATGAACTTAGTCTTGTTATTGGCGCGTTTTACCGCTCACCACGAGGTGACGGTGTTTTCTTTGAGAAACTAAATGAGTTCTAATGTACTACGAAAGCACAATCAAGTAATGTACTATTGGCTGGAGACTTTAACATGCCGCTCGTCAATTGGGACAAACAGTTTCCAGAGCCGCTCTGCACATCAGCCGAACTTCTTGTAGACATCGTACTTGATCACGATTTAACTCAATTTGTAAAGCAAGCAACGCGTATACAAAAGGATAAGAAATCCATTCTTGATCTTTTCTTCGTTAGTAACAGTGTCTTTCGTCGCGGTCCTCTACTTCAATATTTCGAAGGCATATCTGACCATGTTATGGTATCTTTAAACATTCCATTGCTTCTTCCGAAAAATAAAAAGAAAGAGGTGCGTGTTGTGCCAAACTTCTCGCGTGCTGATGATGTTGCAGTTTTAGACTTACTTGATATTTCATTCTCAGATTTTGTGGTTCTTTACGAATCCTGCGACTGCTCAGTAGAAAATCTCTGGGTTTTCTTTAAGAACCTTGCTCTGAATTGCATTTCGCGTTTTGTGCCTACTCGGGTAATTACCCTACGGGCCAGCAGCCCTTGGATGACGAGGGAACTTATACGCATGGGACGAAAGATTAAGAGAGTTCGCAAAAAACTTCGGCGAAGCCAGTCGGCAGTTGATGCTGCTAAACTGTCTGATATGCGCTTGAACTTAAAACACACTATCAAAAAAGCAAAAGAGTATCACTTTAGCGTATCTATGAAAAACTTTCTTGTTTCGTCCCCTGCAAAGTTCTGGCGGCAGTTATCAAAGAAAAAGAAACCTGTGTACAGCGTTGTCGTTGACGGCGAACTGATTACTGATGCGACACAGATTGCTTCGTCTTTCAACCGTTTCTTTTGTACTGTGTTTAGGCACGATGATGGTAGAAAGCCTCATTTTAACTCAGCTTGTCCGCCTATTACTGATGTTTCTGTAACTGAAAACGGTGTTTTCTCTCTGCTTCTCAGTTGTGACGCAAAAAAGACGCCGGGAATTGATGACATACCAAATATGTTTCTTGTGAGATATGCCGAATGGTGTTCCAAGTACTTAACGCTCATATTTAAGAAGTCTCTGTTAAACGCCGAGCTCCCGGAGGACTGGAAGCACGGAAAAATTATTCCTATTCCCAAAACTGAAAATTCATCTCTACTTAGCTCATATAGGCCAATATTTTTACTGTGTACTTCTTCAAAAATACTTGAACATATACTTTTTGGGCATATATCAGCCTTCCTGGAAACCAATCACGTAACTGACGACCGGCAACACGGTTTTCGCAAAGGCTTCTCTACAGTGACCCAACTTCTAGAGACGATGCAGGATTTTGCCGCAGCCATTGATAACCAGTGCCAAATTGATGTCATTTTTTTAGATTTCGAAAAAGCATTTGACCGGGTCTCACACAGAAAGTTCTTGCTAAAGCTAAATACTATCTTTAAAAACGATCTACTGTTGACGTGGATACAAGCATATCTATCGTCTCGATATCAGTCCATATCAATCGGCAATGCATGTTCGAGCCCAGCTTTGGTAAGCTCCGGTATCCCACAAGGCTCAGTATATGGGCCATTGTTCTTTTTAATTTTTATAAATGACATTGTTAAAGAAATTCCTGTCAAAATCAAGCTGTTTGCCGACGATTGTGTATTATATCATGAAATACGAACTCCTGCTGACCAGCTTCTTCTTAATGACGCCTTGACTAAAATTCATGATTGGTGCTCAACGTGGCAGATGAGTATTAATACTAAAAAAAAACAGTTTCAATGTCTATTACGCGGAAGAAGCGGCCATTAAGTTTTTCCTATACTATTAATAACCATCACCTGTCTACCGTGGACAGCTACAAGTACTTGGGATTAACGATTAGCTCTGACCTACGGTGGAACAAACACATTTCTAATATTAAAAATAAAGCTATGAAAAAACTTGGCTTTTTAAGAAGATCTCTCCGGTACTCTACGCAGGAAATTAGGTTACTAGCTTACAAAACTTTTATCCGACCTGTTTTAGAATACGCCTCTGTTGTGTGGGACCCTTATACTAAAGAAAACATTAAAACACTCGAAAATATTCAAAGAAAGTCAGTGCGATTTATTTATAATTCATACACCTGGCAGACGTCCCCTACCATGCTACTTGAGAAAGCAAATTTGGATTCTTTGCAGCTCAGGAGATACCGCGAGAGGCTTAAATATATGTTCATGATTGTTCACAACAAATTAGGAATTAACAGCAGCAAGTACATTGAGCTCGTCCCGGGTCGTTCGACACGATCCTACCATTCTTTAAATGTGAAGGAATACTCATGCCGCACTGAAACATACAAGAATTCTTTCTTCCCCCGTACTGTGCGGGAATGGAATCTCCTCAAAGCGAATATTGTAGAGGCTTCTACTGTGGAGTCATTTACGGAGTCGCTTAGGAATTCGTAACAATTTTGCAGCATTCAACCTTTTCATTTTTTTTTCCCCAGTGCTCATTTTGACGCCAGGCGTCGTCTAATATTGTATAATGTTGTTTCTTTCGGTATTGTGTGCTGAGTTGCG